>CAKNYM010033346.1:0-68019 GCA_932195095.1 Andricus curvator
CCTAAAGTCACAGACTCGGTCAATGAAAATTTCCAGCACTTTTTTTTCCGTGTATTTAAGCAGTAATAATGCAAGAAACATGTAAAGTAGATCTGTTCATTGCTCGAATCGAATCTGTTTTTCTCGAGCCGACAAATCTGAGTTCAAGTCGAAAAAAAACACGATTCGAACTGGGCAGTTCGAAAGTTTTTCGAATAAACTTCCAACGCGCTCAGTCACAACCGAAAACAAATTTCAATTCAGTAATTCGAAAGTCTTTCGAATCGACTTTAGATGCGCTTATAGTTTCACTCTGTGTCCTCGAGACACACGAGGTTTCGCCAACATTTCGTTGTGATGGCCACCCATTTTAATTATATATTTATTTCTCCTTATGACAGAAATATAGAACGCGCTGTAGACAGTCTACTCTATACAATCAATGATTATCAATTATTCAAATAAACATTCCGATAAATTGTATATACTTAGGTCACTATGAAAGTTTCTTGAAGGAATAAGAAAAAATAATTTCTTTAACGCAATCTTTACTACATCTTTTCAAAATAGTCTCCATTCACATTTATACAGTCATGCATCCTTTGGAACTTTTAAAACTACCTTTATTCATTTTGGTTCATCATAGAGAAAACTTTGTGGTGGACAATTGCAAATATATTAATGAAATTTGGAGGACTAATTTTCACCACTCATATCTCAAAAATGACAAAAGAATGTCTAAAAATGATAATTAAAATTTTTTTAGCACCTCATAATATTTTTTAAATGGATTTTTTTGGCAAAACTGCTTACACGCACATAACTCACAGTTGATGCAAGAAACTGAAAGATTTATTGACTTGAGCCGAATCGATTGACCTAATATTGATACATTTTATTAAAAATTGAAAAAATGTATGGTTATTTATATCACATCCTAGTGGACACAAACGTTAAAGAGCAGCATTAGAACGACTCAAAAACGTCCTAAGTAAGTCCAAATAACGTTCCTTAAACATACAATATTCCAGAGACGTTTTAAGGACGTACTTGGAACATGAAATGTTTTCAGAACATTATTTGGTCTGACTTATGACAGTTTTTGAAACGTTCAAACAACGTCCTTTGACTTGTACGTCCAAGAAACTTTTTCAGGAAGTTCCAATTACGTTCTTAAATTTCGTGTCCACTAGGATGCACACAAGAAAATAATAGTAGCATGGCCACTGAACCAGACCAACATACGTACATGTTTTCGGGGTCGTTAAATCCGAATTTGGTACCAAATTTGCTCCATTACGTCAGGTTTTTGAGAAAATGGACCTTTTTGGGGATTTCCTAAAAACAACATAGGATACAAACTTAAAGTTCTTGCTCAAACTAAAGGTTGCCTCTTATACTTTAAGATAATTATGTTGAAAACATTATTTTCGTCGCCTGCCCTGAGCAGTGACAGCTTTTTTCTGCGTGCCCACTCGCTCACAACTTTTTAATACACCAGCGACAGACATGTTTTTTAAACACTATCATCTTAAAGTACAAGGTTTAAAATTTATTTTGAGCCATTCTAGAAAAAAACATCCTGTGTTATTTTTAAAAAATTACCAAAAGGCTAATTTTCTCAAAAATCTGACGTGATAGAGCAAATCCAAAACCAATTTCAGATGCAGCGACCACAAAAACGTACGGTGGCCTAAAGTCGTCGTCAAAAGTACGCGACCCTCACTTTGATCGCTCGCGACTCGTTCAAAAAAAAATCGCAGAAAATTCTGGCCAGGTACACGCAAAAGCTTAAGGTCTCCCGAATTGAAAGATATGTCATTTATTTGCGCATTTCGTACAATATCAGTTTTAACATGAACTTCATAATGATCCAAATCATAGTCCAATATTGAATTGTTAACAAAACAAAAATTTCTCATCTTATTGCGCGCGCTCGCATCCTCTTCTACTTCATATTGTTGACAGATAAACAAATGAGAAAAAAACATAAAAATATTACTTTTGGGTTTAATTAAGGTGGGACGTTATTATCTCGAACGATATCTTTATTTACAAGTGGGTTCGTTTGATTTCACAATTATATTTCAGCTTTGTTCTTCGAGATTAAACATTGTAGGTTTTCAGAGTAAAAATTATTTTGCGTTTCAAAAGTAGTTTAGATAAAAAAATATGATCTTTTCCTTGAGGTCTTTTAGTTTTGAAAACACATGGGAGTGTATTCAATTAACGAAGAATCATCATGAAGAATTCGAAAATTAGAAATAGCACCTGATAATCTGTTAGAATACTAAATATCAAAACATCCCCAAAAGCTTTCAAAGTCAACCCGATAGCGATAGGAAATTTTACACAAGAGTAAGAAGTTGCGTGTTGGATGAGAAATCAACAAGTAATAGTTACTGACTCAAAGTTTTCCTTTTTTGGTATTAGTATGTATGGTTATAAAGTTAGAAAATAAGTGTTACATAAGTATTGAAAACAGTACATGAAGAATCAACTTGTTATAAAATTCGGCAGCAATCTTTCGCACATCATAAACACATTTTAATTTTGAGAGAATATTTTGAATCCGAGAATTATCAATTGATTATACCAGTAATTATATTGATTTACATAGAACCCTATTTCTCGTTCAACATGTATGGGCTTGCATAAATTTCTGACGAATTATTTATATACTACCCATATTTTGTCATGGATACCAATTATGGTAACATCAACACCACCATAATATTTGATAATAACATGACAACCATGAATGTCGAAAATTGTTTTGTTTAGATGAGATTACGGCGTGTGAGTTTAATTTCAATTTCTGGGTAAACCAATATCCTGTCGCGGTAAATACCTGTCAGCTGCACTATAATATACTTCATATTTAAAGCCACCCTAAACCTTTCAAAAGAATGAAATGGAGTTGCCTGGACAACCAATGACTGTAATAACTATCAACCCAAGCGACAAGTAGTTATGAAAAACCAGAGTAGTTTTGATCACATGCTATGAGTGATCAGTTTGCTTTGCAGAAACACACCTGATAAATTTTTCAAACAATTCCAATTTTTTTAATATTGAAGAGTATTCTTAGAAAACAAATTAGTACATAAAATTATTTCAATATTTTGAAAAATGGAAAAAATAAATTATTTGCACAAAATAAAATAGTTTACAACATTTACATGACACAAGCTATGAAAAAAATAATGAAACAAAAGTTGTTTAGCCAAAAAAGAGGTACAAATTTGTTAATAATTATTTTTTTATAGAATGCGTAGTTTTTGTTTTATTCGTAAAAAACAACATTAAAAAAATTAATTTTTGGAAAAACGACACAAACTATAAAAAAAATGAATTGACAAAAGTTGCTTAGTTAAAAAAGAGCTACAAATTTGTCAGTAATATTTTTTTCATAGGACGCGTAGTTTTTGTTTTAATCGTAAAAAGTAACAATAAAGATAAAACAAATTAAATTTTTTGGAAAACAACACAAGGTACGTAAAAAAATTAATTGACAAAAGTTGTTCACCCAAAAACGATCTACAAATTTGTTATTGATAATTTTTAGATAGAACAAGTAGATTTTCCCTTAATCGTAAAAAACAAGATTAAAAATAAAAAAATTATAGTTTTGGAAAATCGACACAAGAAACGAAAAAAAAATGAAATGAAAAACGTTGTTCAAGCCAAAAAAATCTACAAATTTTTTATAAACTCTTATTATAAAAATAAAAAAATTAACTTTTTGGAAAAAAGACACAAGCTACAATAAAATTTCATTTAACAAAATGTTTCGCCTAAATTATATCTACAAATTTACTCAAAACCACTTTACGCTAGTATGCGCCTTTTTAGTTTTAATCCTAAAAAAATAACATTGAAAATAAACAAATTCAATTTATGGAAAAACCACACAAAATGCAATAAAATGTTTAATAAAAAATTTGTTTTTTTCTTATAGGATGCGCACTTTTTTTAATTATAAAAGCGAGACAATGAAAATACGTATGTTTCAATACCAATGCATATTATGAATTGTAATAATATAAATTTATTGAAGTGATACATTTTTCAAGGTAGCTGCGAATAATATTTAATGTAAAATAAGAGACAAATATTAAAGTAAATATTATAAATAAAATTTGTACTTTTTATTGCAATATCAGAATAAGCAATCCCCAGAGCTCAAACTTGCGAGCCGCGAGCGCAGTGCGCGATGAGAATGTGCCCGCGCAGCGGGCAGATTTTTTATTTTAGTTTTAACTTCCCGAAAGTATGAACTTTATTTGGACACATCAAGATTTTCAGGATATTTTAAACCTGAGCATCTATACGAGTTTAGAGTTTTGTGACTCCCTGTGGGCACCTTCCCCCTATACCAGTGTAAACTTTTCTAACTCTCTGTTGACACCTATTCCCTATTATAATTATTGCTATACCGATGATGTTTCTAACCTTTTATGAAGCTATGATCATGAATAAAAAGCTCTGATACACATTTTCTACATCTACAATATGTACGCAGTTCTTCATATTATTAGACTACCTTTAAATGATCTATACGCACAACTATGTATCTTGAAGAGTTGCGTATAGGTGAGTTATAACTACCATTATTCTCCCACACATTTACCTATGATCACAATCATTGTCCATGCCCATGCCGTTGTTTCAAGAATTGAGCGAATGCCATCTCGACCCAACTATACCACATTCCTGCAAACTAATTCCACTTTTAACGAAACTTATTTCACTCTCCCCAACCTTAATTATACAGCATTGCGAAACATGTAAGTCACTTTGCTTTTTTAGGAAACAAGACCTTCCTTACTACCCTTGCCAAAAACATGGAACCAACATTTTTTTAACTTTTTTAAAAGATAGTATAACATTGCAATAAATATACTGCCCTAACGAAAAACATAGACTCGAATTTTGTGAATTGAGTTTTTTGAAAATATAGTACAGTTGTGACATATTAACTCATACTTAATATCACCCAATGTAACATATTACATCATGTGTCATGCTACCCCGTGTACCATATCACTCCATGTACCATATTAGCTTGTATGCCATATTACTCCATATGCTATATGAGCCTATCTATATGCTTTATGTTATTTTTCCCCAAAATTGTATACTTATGCCATTTTTCGCCAATGTTATGTCACTTTTTCCCAACCATATTCCCACTTTGCTTTAATATTATATAATATAATAGCGCAAACAACCATTTACCATACGCGCTTTCCTTTTCCTCATTCGCAGTAAACTTTTATTATAATAAAATAAAGAGTTTACTGTAAACTGAAAAGATTTTCTCGAAATTGTATGTGTTTTCAAAATACTTTTGTCTTCAATATATGAAAGTAACAAAATTCTCAACGAGAAGATGAGTTTAAAATAAGTTTGGATAAAATATTAAGAGCTATCATAAAAGATAGGGTATTATAAAAGATTTGTCAAATGAGAAACCGAAAACAATATAAACATAGAAATAATAAGCCTAAAACTGGGTGTTGGAGGTATATTATATTATAAAAAGATCTCGCCACCGCTCGCGCTGTTTCAAAAATCGAGACCCGCTCTAAATATATCTTAATTAATGTGTTTTATGTAACGCAATAATGATTTACGCGTTTTAACAGCATGTTTTTAGTTCTGAAAGTAGCCGTCTACAAAACAGGAGTGGATGCGCATGCGCGCAGTACAATAATGCATCAATAATTAGGTATTTCATGTTGTGACGTCAGCTTGCAAGATGTCTGCCGGCTGATGGCCAAGCAATAATACCAATTTCATTAGACAAAACTTTATTTTCATAATAACTTGGACAAAAATAACTTTTCACAATAAGTGTATTCGGATATTATTCTTTATTTTTCTAAAGCTGTTTAATTAAATAACGAAATCGTTACAAACAAAATTATCTATTTTATTATTTAATTGAACAGCTTTTCAAAAAGAAAACATAATGTCCAAATACATTTATGATGAAAAAATATTTTTTTCCAAGTGATTAAAAAATAAAATTTCGTCCTGTATAATTGGTATTATTGTTAGGCCCCCAGCGTGCAGACATTTTGGATTTCCCCCCACCAAACCTGAAAGACCTAATACTCCTAGGAGTATTATGGGCTCATGATTGTACTGCGTGCATGCGCATTCGCATTTGACCGTGTACGATTATGGCCACGTCAAACTAACCTCAAAAAACAGACGTGATAAACTTGTAAATCATACCTTTGTTACATGAAGTATGGTGTGTACCAAGGAGTGAAACGTCTTTTTATCCTCGCGTGTTTGCCAAACTCACGCTCGGATAATAATACTGTTTTACTCCTAGGTACACAATATAATATTATTTTATTCCAATTTAATTCAATATTCTAAAAATATACAGCAAGGTATCTTAAATGGTTTGACTACTATACCTTAATAAGAACAGTTTGGCGTGCGTAGTCTTTCACATACATATAAAGTATTTCCAATGATATAGACTAAATACAAATATAAAAAGATCTCGCCATCGCTGTTTCGAAAATCATGTCGACCCTCTCTAAAGGTGTGTATTAATGTATTTTATTTTATTCCAATTCAATCCAATATTCTATGAAGATGAAGAAAGGAATCTTGAATGGATAGAAAACTAAACCTTATAAAATGAGTATACCTGAGTAAAAAAAACCCTTAAGGGATGGGCGGGTGTACAGGCGCGCAATTTTTATAGTCGGGAATTTGGAAGCTTATATGAGAAAAGTGATGAAGGGAGTTGTACAAGGCGGTAAAGGGGGGGGGGGAGAAAGGGTATAGATTTTTAGCTTATTTTAGAGTTTCCGTGTTGTCTACTCAAACCACACGTTTGTTCCGCAACACTGCTCCGACCCAGGTCGCTGATTAATTTTTCTAGCAATCAATCCAGGTGAACAGCTTCACAAAGTCACCATTTAAAGCTCTCTGTGCAAGCCCATTAGTATCCAAGGTCTTTCGTTTTAGGCGTCTTGTAATTTAATATTCTCATTGGTGAATCGCTTTAGATATTAGTCATACATTTTCGCTTTAGGACATGTTTCGTAGGTATCACAGTGCTAATATTTCGATGACTAGTTGATCTGTATGATGCAACGTTTAGTAGCGATACTTGCAGTGTGAAGTTCACAGGATTTACAAAAAACGTTTTCGAAATTCTATTTCGCAATTTAAAAACAAAATAAACACTTGCTCACGAGATATGGACTTGATGAATTGATTTGTATAGAAATGACGTTTGAAAAAATATCTAGATTACAAAAATTTGAAACCTGTGATCTGTTTTGAGGTTATGTCGCTCATCGTTTTTGACATTCCACAGACAGTATTAAAAAAATAGTAAATAATAAGTTGCAGCTTCAGGTGAAAGCATCTGACATAGTGTAGGCTTAATGTCGATAAAAATAGTAATTTAAATTGTTTAAATGAAACAAGAACTTTGTCCTGAGAGGAATCACAAAAGTAAGTAATGCAAAAAAATAGTAGCTGAGATGATAAAAAAATTGGTAAGATGGGTTATTTGATGAATCTTGAGCAACCAGATATGAAAGAAATGGAAGAGAAGGCCTCTTCACAGATTGTTTAATAATAAAAAAGTGCAAAAATGACCAGAAGAATAAAACTTTTAAGATTGGGCTGAATATCAGATTAAATTGGGAAATTGGTATTGATCAGTTACCGGATTTTGTATTTAGTGACTCAATAAAAATTAATGTGTTTAATCCCAAAGTTCGTAATCACTACGATTCACACTTTAATCCCAAAGTTGGTGTTTCGAGCAGTTTTTAGCTATATTTTAGGTTTGGGACGAACGGTGACCTCCTGTGGTAGAACAAAGACTGGATTTGGATTCAGTAACCCTAGAAACATGAGGGTATTTTTAAGCTTTTTTTGAGGTAAGGGTCGTACGGTGACCTAGTGGGATTTAGCAAATCACTGGATTCTCATTTAGTGTTCCCAGTTACATGAGTATACCCTTTTCTCAACCCGTGCAGCCGAGTTGCGTCCCGCGGTCAATTTTCCTGAAGACGAAAATCGGAGTTACGGCCCGCGGTCGATTCAAGAGACCCGTGCCCCTACAGTCCTCTTTTCCCTCTCTACTTGACACATTCCTCCTTAACTTTCAATGATTTTACGCAGTGACTTTAAACATACAGTACCAAAAAAATAAATAAAAAATAAATATGCAATTAAGCTAGTGAAAACTGTCGTCAAGTGAGAAAAATTCTGGATTAAACTGCATATTTTTCCGTGTATAAGGTATTTATTTCACTTTGAGCTAAGACCTAGACTGGTGAAAATCCACTTGAAACTTCACGGACGAATTCGAATCCACTCAACGAACCGCTTTGCAACAATAATAAATCATCTTTTAAAAGTTCTTCTTTTTCTAAAATCTCTTTCCTCCTCTTTCCAATACTTCGCATTTTTATGTAGACATCTATTTGCACATCTTTTAAAGTTTCAACAAAAAGAAAAATGTTTGGTTTTAACGTGTAAAATATTGAATTTAATTTTTAATGATAAGATTCACAACCGTTTGTTGTATACGTCGTTGTTGGAAAAAAATCAGCCCAAACATGTGGTGAAAAACTTGAGTCACTTAGTATGTAATTTTCTAAAATATCGTCACAAAACTTTTGAACTCTCTTATCTAATGGGTGGAGAGCCATGAGATCTTCAAGAAAACAATTTTCTACATCGGATGAACTTAAAAAAGCTTTGTCATTCACGAGTAAAAAGTTTTCGTTTTTATTTGTTTCAATTTTAATGCTGTTTAATGAATCCTGAACATCTAATTGATTTATCGGTTAAGTCGGAACGATAGTTCTTCGCGCATCACCGATATTTTTGCGGATGCAAGTAACATCGTCAACAGTTAAAGTTTCGACGTCATCATTTTTCAATTTTCCATGCAAAACTTTTGAAGGTTTTACGTTTAACACAATTTCTTTATGTCAGCGTTGTTGCAGAGCGCACAGAGAAAAACAGGGCACGAAATAGAAACTATATGTAACAAGCACAAAAACGAACGCAGATCTACACCCTACTAGTAACACGTACAAACTGTTAAATTTTTCAGAAATTCGATGATATCAACTTCCAATCCTTAACACCCCCACCCTTTACTTTATTCATGAGCTTATTCATTTGGTGGTGGAGTAGGAGGAGAAATGTTGAGATGAAACTCAACTAAAGTCGGCGTCAAAAGTACGCGACCCTCACTTTGATAGCTTGCCACTTGTTAAAAAAAATCGCAGAAAATTCTGGCCAACAAACAAGGGTTTGGAGGCACTTACTTTAAGCCTTGAGTGTCGTGGCTTCCCAAAACGAGCTGGATGTCTTAAAAAATCTGAAAAAATTCACAGACCCACAGGTGTCTAGAATGCAACGCAGTTTTCCACATTTCGAAATATGAAATTGTTTACTAATTCCACACCTTTTTTTTTATTAATAGATGGTAAAACTTAGAATGCGATGTTATGATTCTGAGTAAATAAATACTTAAATAACGTAAAAGGTATAAGACGACATACTTCAGACCAAATAAAAAGACCTTGATGATGTTAAGAAGATCCTTTAATCATCGACGTTTCAAGAGTCAAATGCTCTCCTCTTCAGGAAACAGGAATCCAAGTAATATAAAAGTCCTTCATTTTTAAAAAAATTGGCAGAAGCCAAAATGTCGTAGTCAAAAAAGATTCATGCTCTTACAAGATTCTCATCTCAATTTAGTTCTGAGCTTTTAATATTTTAACTTTGAGATGTTAAAAAGTAGTAAGGTCCATTATTATGACAACACGGACAATATTAAAAAATTATTTAAACAATAACAATATTAACAACAACAGCCATACCACGCTGAAAAAACCAGTTCTCGTCAGATCACTGAAGTTAAACAGCGTTGGGCGCGGTTAGTACTTGGATGGGTGACCATTCGAGAAAACTGAGTGCTGTTGGCACATCGTGGGTGTGGTGAGCCCACACTTGTAGTAGTTATTTACTACAAGAAACTATCCACCTAGAAACACTACCCGAATCGGGTAGTGTCACGCCTACCCTGAGAGGGAAATGGCTTAATGGTATACATTTAAAGAATTTTCTTTTTAAATTTGAAATCGAAGACAGAACGAACGTACTGCTCCATTAAGGTTGATGTTATTTATTATTCATCTTCATGAAATATAATTAGCCTAATTCTAAATGTAGATGCGTTACATAATTGCGACACAATGTGTTATTTCAGAGAACTCATATCGGTCCCCATCGGTATTTTATAAACAAAGCTAGACTGAGCAGGCAAAGGAGAGAATGCGTTTTAGGAAATATAAAATAGTTTGAAGAATGAATCAATACATTTTTTAAGTGTTCGAAATTATATCATTTTTAAACAATTTTAGGTTGAAACACTACAATTAAAGGATTTTACATTGTTATTGAAACAATCAAATTAAAAAATTTAGTTATTACTCAATAATGGGTACATTTACTAATCTCAGAGAATTTTCCACGTAATTGAAATATTGTATTTTCAAATATGGTATATTTAAAGAGAAAAGGGGGAAAACGGGGAATTTTTTGAGAATAGGGGAAAAAGGGGAATTTCAAGAAAAAAGCGGAAGAACGTGCACCCTGATTTCAGTTAACGTTTACCGAAGATGTTTACACATAAATCTGTCTTGGGTCGTAGTTTAGGACGCACGTGATGTTTTTTCAAAAGTAATTTTCAATTATTTCAAGTTTAAACTAAATAAATTTGTTTAGATAATTGTTTTTTCTCAGTAAGACCGTTTTTTTTCTTATAGAATCAAAATCAAGGTTGATTTTTCTCATTTTGTATACGTTTTTGATATCCTACCATTGTTGTTTGATAAACGCCAATTTGCCTAAATAAATTCCATTTGTTTAAATAATTGTTTTTCTCAGAAAGTCAGCTTTTTTCTAACAAAATCAAAACAAAAGTTGTCTTTTTATATATTTTATACTTTTTCGATATCTCAACTCTATCATTTAAAAAACGCCTATTTATTTAAGTAATTTATTTTTATACAAAATTCGGTTTTTTCTAACAGAATCAGAATCAAGGTTACCTTTGAACATACTTTATGCATTTTCGATACCTTGTTTATTACTTTGTTTATTATTAACCAACACTCATTTGTTTATACAAATTAAATTTCTTTAAACTATATTTCTCCAGGAAATTTGGGCATTTTTTCTTTTCTCCTGTAAATATTACAACTAGTGATTTTTGAAAACATACCTCTTTTCTATTCATGAACTGTTTAAACAGTTAATTATTAGTTATTTTCAGTTTTCTGTCAAACTGTAAACATTTTAGTATAGTAGTTCGTGTCTTTCTCATAAAATGTTACTCTACGTTGCCTATCAGTAGTAAATGATGAAACTACGTTTCATCCCATAATTCCCTCTCAGGGGTAAAGAGTAGACATAATAAATGATAGTCACATTCTAAGATGATTCTGAGCAATATTTTTTCGCTGACGTCATTTCTCTACTCACAAGGGAGCAGAAAGTACTTTCTACTCACACGACACAGTGGGGTGAAATAAAAAAGCGAGATTCAAAATGACATTTAGGACGCAATTATGCACCAATTTTAATTTTTTGTTTTGAAAAATTCAGGACCAAATTTTTCAGACAATGGTGAGAGTACATTTTTTTTGTCACTGGGATTCAATGCATAGAGGTATGAGAAAGAAAAAAAATTCTTACCTTGTAAAGTTAATTGTCATGAACCAATTATATTAACAAATATTCGGCATTAGGAGATATTCGTCTCCAAAGTATATTTCTGCTCTAAAATTGCTTGCTTTCATTGTCAGGATAATACGTGGCCACTAAAATTTAAGATTGAATGTTACTAATTAATTCTATAAACAAATTACATAAACAAATGTACATCTCAGACTTTTGTAGGGAGTAACAAAATACAGTGAACTTCCCTTTATTTTAAAGATCGTTTGTTTTAAAGTTCACTTAGTTCAACCCCCCTACACACGCTTATTTTGAGTTGCGCAGTTTCGTCACCTCCTACCACGGTCCCTGTACGGTCACGCCCGCGGCGGTGGCTGAACAATGAAAAAAAGATGCCCGAAAAGCGGAAAGCTTTGAATTGAGTATTTCGTCAGGACGTCATGGGAATACGTCTTACGACGTTTTCGAGAAAATATGATAAACGTTAAAGTAAATCAGATCGATTTGAACAGAACCGGGTACTCTTACCTCAAATTTCGGATAGTTGTTTGTATTTCGCGAAACACTTGAAAAATATTACTATCGAGACTTTTATAACTTACCTTTGCATTTAGAATAAGAACTCGTATGCAGCTGCAGTCCCATGTGATAACCTTCCTGACGGCTGACATTTCCACCTATCCTAGCATTCTACACTTGAAAACTATTAATATTCAGACCTTTGTAATCTACTTTTACGCTTAGAATATTTTCTCCAAGAACGCGTATGCAGTGGCAGTCCCACATATGCTAACCTTCCTGACGGCTGACATTTCCACGTCTAGCCTAGCATGGCCGCGAAGCCATGCTAGAAAACTCACTATTGCGCGGAATATTTTAGTCGTTTTTTGATCTATTATATTGAGTTTCAGTTGGCAAATTGTCGTACGTCAACAAAAATACTTGAAGGACACTTGAAAAACACTGATATGCTAACCGACCGCGATTTTTTCAACTGCGCAAATCGGGACCGTCTAAACCGTTTCCAGTTGGAATACATAATATTGCGCAATATACTAGATCGGGTATTCGCGCACTCGGCCCTTCCGAGGCGAGAGTCGCAACCGTCACTCGCCCTTCGAGCTGAGAAACTGCGTAGGCCAGCAGCTCTAGGAATGTCGGGTGTATTTGTATGTATAAGTATCGATAGTTTTATTGATTTCAAATCGACCGCGGTTTTTGGCACATGATCAGTTGAAAAAGTTGCTTAGAGCAAGCGCATTGACACAAGGCCGAGGCAGCCAATGAACGTCGTTGGTGAAAATAAACTGCTGAATCGCGGTAGAAGTGGGGTCCCCTCCAGCCTTAAAATAATTGGTGGGTACGTTTCAAAGACGTTAAAATAAAGGGAAGTTTACTGTAATAGTTTTTCCTGCTGATCTTGCTGTAATTATGTTACCAATGATGTTTCCTGAAAATATTGTACCACCCATCAACATTTGTTTATTTTATAAACAAATTATATAAAGAAATTCGCATTTTAGGAGTTTTTAAGAAAAAAGAAATCGTTTTTTTCTGATCTTGCTCAAATGATATTGCCAATGATTGTTTCTGAAAAAATTTTGTTAGGGTAAGAGCACCAATTCTTAGCACCCCCCCCCCCCCACACACACACAATTGTTGAAACTCTTCTCTGTTTTTATACATAATACATCTCTTCAGCATGTTTTGCCTGAACTCATTTAATTCTACTATCATTATTACATATAATACATACATATATTATTTAGTCAGTGCAATGAAGTATGTATCAAAAATAAAATAAATTCATTTCGGATTTCGGCATGCCAATAATAGGGCTAAGGTGACAAGGATTGGTTTTTAAATAAAGGAAAGCGTTTTTCGTCATATTTATATTGAGATATCAGAACAAATGCGGTATTCTTGTATTTTTTTCGATACCTTGTATTTCATTCATTATTGACGAGGTAATTTGAAACAAACGTAAAATAAGTGATTCTTAAAAATGTCGCCAATAACATTTTCTCTTGAACTTTGGTTCGCCCAAAGTGTGCCTTTGTTTATATAATTTATTCATGAAATAAACAGATATTAATGCATAGCAAAAGTTGTTCAGAAAACATTATTGGCAATATAATTTCAGCAAGGTTAGAAGAAAAAACGATTTCTCTTCGCTCATAAACGCCTAAAATGTGCATTCGTTTATATAATTTGTTTATAAAATAAACAAATAAAAATGCATAGCAAAATTTTCCCAAAAAAAATTACTGGAAATATAATTGCAACATTATTAAAAAAAAATTAATTTCTTCTTGCTTGAAAACGCCCAAAATGTGCATTTGTTTATAAAATAAACAAATATTGATGGATGATGACATTTTTTTCAGAAAACACCATGAGTAATATAATTAAAAGATCAAGAGAAAAAACTATTTGTTTGTGCCTATAAATGTCTGCGATGTACATTTGTTTATATAATTTGTTCACATGATTAATAAATAACATTCAATCCTAAATTTGAATGACCACGTATCATCCTGACGATAAAAGCAAGCAATTTTAGAGCAGAAATACACTTTGAAAACGAATATCTTATTTATTTATTTAATTTAGTTCATAGATTAAATTATAAGATTAATAAAGCATACTGCCGATCAGTGCTTGCACAAATTTGTAATGACCTTGTATATCCTGTTCCTCAGAGGGCTATTTAGCCCTAGGGACTTTTTTAAATAAATACAAATACAAATGCCCTCTGATGTCGATTATTTGTTAATACGATTTGTTTATAACAATTATCTTTACAAGTTGAAATTTTTTTCTTTCTTATACCTCTGTGCACTGAATCCAAGTGACGTAAAGTATAAGAAAAATATTGTCTAGGAGATAAAAAATAAAATTAAAAAAATCGACACTTTTTTCGCTGTTCGCATCAACATAAAAATTAAATAAACAAAAAAGTAACAAATCTACTCTCGCAATTTTCTGGAAAATTTATTCCTTAGTTTTTCAAAAAAATCTAAAATCGGTGCTCAATTATGTTCTAAATGTCATTTTGAACCTCGTATTTAAATTTCAACTCACTGTGCACTATTCGAGAAGATAGTTTGTAGGACCGCTCCACGTCCACAGGCATGAAAATATTCTGAAATAATCGGGTGTTGCAGTAAGATAGTTTTGAAAATTTATTTATGGCGATTGTCCGAAGTGTCACGTACGGCCGTTCGTGACTTAGTAACTTCAGTTTCCGCGACATGTCTGCAACCTAACTCTGGTGGAAGTTCATCAATCAAGTTTTGTGCTTATACATTGTCTTTTTAAGCCAGTGAACTTAATAACTGCATATGCTACAGGAATTAAAAACAATCTAGTTATTAATTATCCCATGATATTTTTTATTTTCAACTACAGTAACCAAAGATTTCACACTGGGACCAATATACACACTCAAACCACTAAATTACGCGTAAGTTCTACTCAAAATTAATTAGAATCCGTATCAAAGAGTTCAGACTCTCAACGGTTTTTTTCAAGGTTGCCGTTGATAGAGGAACAGACATAAGGGACACAAGCAAGTTCCAGCCAGCTATCAATTCCAATTTTTCAAATAAAATTTTATTGATCTTATTCAATTCTCTATAATAATGATCAGGTCGGATCAAACACATAATAAATAAATCTATTGATTCTTAATTTGTGTCAATAAATATTCCTCATCCTTGGGAGGTCACGTAGATTAATATACAAAAAGGGGAAAATCAGTGGTAGAAAGTATTATAATTATTTTGCGTACTTCTGGACGTAACAGAAGTTTAACGCCAATGGTTTCTGAATTTATAGAAACAAAATTGTCATAAATTTATGAAAACGGAATATCCATTGTACCCTATACAGCCCTATAGTATGAAGCTGTCTCAAATAAAAATACATTTCTTAATTTTAGTTATGTTTTTTACATTCTCATTCAGAGAAGGTATTAGATTTGTGTAAAATTTGACCCCCTCCGTTTTTTTCAAATGTCCACCTTTTGCGACATTCTGAACCCAAAAAGCAGGTTTTTGCGAATGTGTCTGTCTGTATGTATGTGGGTGTGTATGTATGTATATAGATTTTTATTTTGTTAGCACGATAACTTTCGAAAAAATTGACAGATTGGGCTTTGGTATACTCTTCAAGTGTCCTAAATTAAAGGTCAAGTTCGTTAGCCAGCCATTTAGGATACAAATTCAAAAAGTGAGCGCTTTTGAGAAATTTTTGGGACCACTTTTTTCAAATTTAAAAGTTCTATGTACGGAAGTTCATAGTACTCAAAAAGAAAAACAATTTATCACAAAGACTTTTTTTAATAAAAAAAAATTACTGGAGTTACAGCATTTACTAAATTCGAAAAAACAAACAAAAATGATCATTTCTCATGATCTAAAAACTTAGGTGCCCTAGGAATAGACTGTGCACGCTAAAGAAGGACAGATTTTTCGTAACGAGATTTACTTTTTTTGTCAAGGGAACCAAATTGTCGAGAACAAGCTTCCTTTATAAACATGTTGTCATTTTTAAATCAGTCACATGCATATAATGTGATGGAAATGGGCAAAACTGAATAGCATGTCTACAAAAAACACTTATTTTAAGAAATCTCTCATCCCATCCTACCTTTTTCAGTAGAGCTTCAATAAATTTCCAAGGACTGTGGCATCACAATTTTTCAAAGCGAAGTAGCCTAACCTAAAATGAAAAGAGTGTGCAAAGCAACGAGAAAAAAAGCCAGTTCGTTGGAGTGAAGAATAAGTTTTAAATCTTCAAGCTGCCTCGTGTTTCGCCCCCAGTACTTGAGTGCGTCTGAAGCGCCATCTGGTTAAAGCCCTGAGCCAAATTAAATACAGAAATTTTAGCTTGAAAGAAGCATCAGAGGGGAAAAGGCAGTGAATAAAGATTCTTTCAAGGATTAGCCGCTCGCAAGCTGTAAAACTAAAGTGAAAAAAATGAAGTCTAATTAACATTTGCCATCGCAACACCGAGAATCATAGGCCATTCGAAGAGACATAAAACATGCTTTAATGTCGTAACCAGTCTACATTTTTAATATTTTTGTTTTTTCGAGTAGGTGTCAGACATCTTAAATAACTTCTTGCCTTTCTTCTCCAGACGGGGTTTTCTAGTAGAAAAAAATTGTTTGTGTGGACGTTTCTTTCTCTCAAAGGTACCCTTTCCAAGAGTCGCAGCTTTCATGTTAGCCAGTGAGAAATAAGCTTCAAAGAGAAAAGTCTAACTTGAGACAAAGACCAAAATTAGTCCTATTTAATATATTTTTTCTCGAAACGTAGCATTTCAATTTTTATACGATTCCAAAAAATTATATATGGTGTCATCTCCCTTTACCTTTTTTCTTTACCTCAGCTAATAAGCTATGTTTTATTGCACAGTTTTTTGACCCTAGGATCAAATCTTTGCATCTTTATTTTCGGTGCAACACATTTTTTGGTGCCTTTGTTTAGAGGACTTATTTCCATTAGTTTTCTGAAATTAATACAATTAATGTATTATAATCATTATACAGATAATACATAACACTAATTTCTTGATTTTTTAGCAATTTTTATTGAATAGAAAATCTCAAAAAAGTTGTAGCTCAAAAATATCAATAGCCTTTCCGTCAAAACGTTACTCGTGTGAAGTAAAATATTTCCTTCAACAGCTACGAAGCACGTAGTATTGACGTCATGCACACTTAGTTGGGTGACCAGATCCTAGATACGAAAAAACAGAACAGCATTTGTTTAGTGACCTTTTTTTAGGGAAAAAAGAAAAAAAGGATATTCGGGATATTGCAGGTTTAAATCATTTACTTTTCGCATTTAATGTATTTTAACTTTACTTTTGTCTTACATAGTCAGACAGAGTTAAATTTTCTGCCACTGCCGGCAAGCAGAGCTATGAAAAGGCCATGAAACTACATCTTTTTACGACTTGTACGCGAACCCAATTTCGCGTCCTCGTCCTTCTGACGAAAAAACAGGACATTACTGAAAAAACCAGGACACCAGGACAGGCAGGGCAAAATCAGGACATGTCCCGCAAAAACAGGATGTCTGGTCACCCTAATACTGAGTCCTGCAAAAAAGTTACACATTATATTGCAAAGTGTACTTAAAAATTCATCAATTTCAAATAAACACAGGTAGAGTGTGTAAGTATTTATAATGATTATAAATATACCTTTTATTATTAAAACTGCCGATCGTCAATTTGATTCCTTATTTCTTTCTTATTCAGTATGTCCAGTAATTAAAATTATTTTATGTGACTCCGGTGCATTAACGCGTTTTTATGCGACAGCGTAGAGTATCGTAATGTTGTACATTACGATACAGCGGACGATCACTCTTCACATTACACTCCGCTGTATCGTAATGTACAACATTACGATACTGTACGCTGTCGCAACAAAACTTGTAAATGCACCGTCGTCACATAAACTAATATATGCGCCAATGAGCACAATTCGGGACTTCACGTGACTCGCTTACAATGCTCGCAGGACTTATCTCGCCTCGGCTTCGATCGTCCTGCAAGCATTGCCGCTTGTCGCGTAAAGACCCTCATTCTGCGCCTCGGCGCATAATATACTATTATTAATCAAAAGTACATTACTATTATTAAAAAAGGTATATTTTTATGCTTCTATGGGGTAAAGGAAGAATACTCACATCGACGAATCTAAGCAGCAACTTTTCCTCCTCGCCAAAGTGTTCTGCCGGAATTAAAAACACCGTCATTCAATTTTACTTTTTTTTATAGTTTTGGAGAGGTCTTTTAACGAGGTTTATAACAAAAAAGCATTTTACAATAAAAAAATTATTTCACCTTAATTTTTCATTTTTTTAAATATTTTTGAGTTTTTCTCCAAATGCGGCATTTTTTATTTCATTGTTAAGTAAGCAGAAAAAAAACTCAACTATTTCTCTATAAAAACATTCCAAAACGACAACCCGAGTAAAAATTCTTCGACTTGGTTTTGACTTCAATTGCCCCCAATCAAGACATGCTGAAGTCGAAAAGTTCGACTCCAGCATGTCTCCTTATTGAGACGGAGCCAGACTTTAATTTATGTCTTGGAGACAAGTTTCTACGACTTGAAGACATATATTTATATCTTGAGTCGAATTTTTATGACTTCAAGTCGAGCGGTTTATAACTTCGAGTATATACCTGCCCTGAAAAAGGGTCATTCTGACTGTCATAAAAGCTAATCTTTGTTAATAATTAAACAATTTTGTATATTTTTACACAATATATATATATTGAATCAATTAATTTATAGATTTTCATTTCTATTATACTTGTTTGACGACGATACCGAAAACGTTGTTGGTTTTTACGTAGTTCTAACGGCTTAGGAGATCCTTATAGAAAATTAAAATTAAAATTTTTTTGAGGAAAATTTTTCAGGGTTATACTTGTTCAGACCCACAGATTCTAAATTTTTAAATTAAAAATGACTAATTTAATATTTACAAAATTTTCATTCATTAATTTTAATCCTTCGCATCTGTTAACAGTCTCATTCGAGGTCTCATTTCTAGGTCGAAAAGGTTCGTCTTGAGACAAGTTACGCCAACTTGAAATCACCATGCTGAAACCATAAAAGTGAGACACTGTCTTATGTCTCGTCTCAGTTTTGAGACGCAGCCAGACATCGATGTCTTGGAGACGAACTCAAGTCGAAGCATTTTTACTCGGGATGATAGGGAAATTATTGGTTGAGTTGTAGAAGGTCATAAGAACGCGGGCGGCCCACGTACGCCAACTAGCCGCGACGCTACCAGGTGTGCTGTAGTGTGTCTCAGTGGTTCTAATACTTGATAAAATGATTTTTCTGTAATATTTTTCATCTTCAAAGAAAATCATACCGCCACTGATGAAAAACCTTAAATTGCGATTCAATTCTGCAAAGACTTTGCCGGGCACACAAAAATATCATTTCTTTGTACCCCCTGCGGAATCGACTCTAATTTTGAAAAAGTTACATCAGATATATCTGAATTAAGTCGAAAACTACTAAAGATAAGAGAAAAAATTTGAAGTTTAGGACCTGCCTATATTTTATTTCAAAAAGTTATTAGTTTTTTATTTCCAATAACACGTAGAAACTTTTCAGCACGAGTTATTTTCGGTTTTCAATTTTTTTATATTTTCGTTTCATCCTAATGAATAGTGAGATAAGCTTAATTTCATTAAAGTGTCAACTTTTGTATATGAATTATATATAATTAGAATCGAAAAACTTCGTAGATTAATACATCTATCTGTAACTTTTTAATGTTGAAATTTTGTAAATTTAGATCGTTTCGGGACAAAAGACTCCTGCTGGAAAGGATCAGGTAAGTTCAGGTAATCCGGTATCTGTAACGAGATTGAAAAGTAGGCTTGATAATACCTGAAATAGGAGCAAAGGGTTTGTCGACCACTGGATCACATATATGAAATTTCCTCCGTTTTATGACTTTCATCATAAGGGAGCTATCCCACAGGTAGATATTAATAAAGAACAGATTAGAATATAACCAATAGAATGGAAATTCTTGTGTAGCCTGTAAAAAGGAGATCATTGGAGTAGATTATATGGCATTGAAAAAATTATACATTCTAATGTCTAAAAATTCAAACAAATTCCGGTTTTGTCCGAATGCGCTTCTTGGCGTTCGACTGTTTTCATTTGAATCATTTCGAATCCACACAAAAATTATGGCATTCAAGTAGCTTCTACGTCATGCCATTGAATGCAGTTGAATTACCGTATTAGTTGAATGCTATGCAATGCCTTCAGTGATCGGAGGTATGAAATGGAACCAATGCCGTTCAATGCTGTTGAATTACGAAATAAGACGAATGCCATTTAATGCTTTTTGCGACCCCATTCATCAAGTACAATCAATGCATTCGAATGCCGTTTAATAACCATTCGGACAAAAACGGAATTTGTTTAAATTTACAGGCATTAAAGTATACAATTTTTTCAGTGCCATATAATCTACTTCAATGCTCTCCCTTTTACAGGGTTATACGGTACAGAAGAAACAGCATTCTATTGGCTGTTTCTAATCCGTTCTTTGTTAATATCTACCGATCGGATTCTGTTACTTCTGAATCACTTTGATTATGTTGTGTTCATTCGGAAGTTTGTAATTTGAAAATTACTGTCATGTGCGCGATAATTTTTGAGACTAGAAGTTCACGCAGATAGACCCAGCAGATTGATCGGTTCGACTATTTATCGTATCATTCGCTCGATATGCACAATTACGCTGTTACTTTTTGCGCCAAATTTTCTATGAACATCATGGATAGACCATAACCAATAATATTAAATTCAACAACTTTCATAACAATAATAATACCACGAAAGGTGATGCATTTATGTGTGTCATATGATGTCTAATAAGTTCGAGTTGAAGACAAGTGTGTAAGTGTTAATAACAAGTTGTTTTTTTTCAAGTAAAAATTTATCTTATTTTTGAAAAACGTTATTAAATGTATCAAACTGAAATTTTCTCACGTTCTTGTAGTCATTTTAAAATCAACTTTACGCAATATATTGGTGACTTACTAGAATGTTATTATTGGAATTTTTTCCTTAGGTAAAATCGAAGGTTCAGCTTCGTCTAAAAAAAGTCGTGAAAATTTAAAAATGCATAATTCTCTACTGATAACGATAGTTTGAAAAATATTTTCAATTATATTTTTATAAAATTCAGTTACATTTGTAAGAATTTTATCAGGCTTTCAAATTATCATCTGTGAAGTACAGACTTCATTTAAATTTCTATGACTTTTTTGTTTCATGTTCATCCTTTGACTGAATCTAGAAACAAAATTAAGAAATATCTTCACAAGTTATCAAAATGCTAAAAAATCTTACATTTAGAAGAAACTTTAAAAAATATTAGCTATTTTCAGAGTTTTTAACATTTTTCAAAACAACAAATTTTCAGATTTCCGTAAAAATATTTTTTTCATTTTAACGTATTGGCTAAATGGAACAAGGAAGTTCTTAATTATCTACTTGCCTCATATTAATCTGTTGCAGAGCAAACTTAAGACGCACATTTTGGAATTCAGATATTAATTTTAGCCCTGATTAACTTCGAATAAAGGCCGAAACAGAACTCAAACATCAAAGTTCAAGCACGAAAGCAGGTAAAATCTAACTGACCAATCAGATTTTGGCTGTGGTCAAGTTAGCCATTTCTATATTGTGACAGTCCGCGAAGAAAGGGACCTAACGCGCGGAGCTTCATTTTACAGGAGGAGCAATTGAAGAGGCGGTCCAACATAGGAACTCTGTAAGAGTGCCCCACTTTGAAGTTTAATAACAATTCGAATTTTTCAGATATAGGAATATTTTTCATTGCTAAAGAGCAAATAAAAAACAATCGATTGGCATATAAAACTGAAATTCGATTTTTTCCGCGTTAGGTCCCTTTCTTCCCGGATGGTCACATATGTCCGTTGAGAATATATAATAAAAAATGCATATGTAGGGAATCAATAGTTTTTTTATTGTAAATAAGTTATAATTTATTGAATTCTTTTTTAAACAAAAAGAATTTGTTTAATTGCATATAAATTTGCGGAAATGAATTCGAATAATGATGAATAAAAGACTTTTTCAATTGAACAAACTTTGTTTACTTGAATATGAAAATTGATGCTATTGAATTATAGTAGCAAAAAGGTGTTAATTTTTGACGTCCTCGCACGTACTGTAAGAACATATTTTCTGTTGTTTTTTTTCAAGAAAATAAGTATCACCTTCCATATTTTAATTGAATAAAAAGGTTTTTTTCGATCTCAGGGGTAAATTTTAATAATAATTCGCAATTTTTTTGCAACGTTTAGTCAGCTTAGTTGGCTGACTTCTTAAGGCTAAATTTTTATTAAAAAACCCCAACATAAAGAACCAATACAAAACAAGAAGTTGTGAATAATTTTGGAAAAAAGATTACACTTCACCTTATATTATTTGATCAAGAGTTCACATAGAATCAAAATGTTAAATTGAGAAGATTTTTTTTTCAACTAGTCTAAATTTAAATTAACGCCTGCCAGACGCGGATCCAGAGGGGGGGGCCACGGCGGCTTGCCCCCCCCCCCCAAAAAAAAGAGCCCAGAATCAAATTTTTCAAATAAGATAATCGAAGTTTACCATACCAGCAAAAAAAACTAATTGGGGAGGATTGCGGCGAATTAACATGTTTAAATTCGCCCGAATTCTGCTTTCTGATTCGTTGAAACGAACTGAGCCAGCGCGAATTGAATGCATGTCAATTTGCCTTAATTTGTGGTCAAGGTCATTTCGAAAAAAATTAATAAAATTTGCATGCCTCGAGTCTCGAAACAGCGATCCCAAGTGTATAAGTCCAGATGACAACACTGAGCTACGGGAATCAATAATATATATATTTACAACAGATCCTATATGCCCCTGCGCGTTAGTTATACTTTAAGAATTCGATTCAATATGCCAGTTTTCAACTGTATTCGCGCTGGCGAATTCTGGCGAATTGGAGCTTGACTTAAAATCTCGCAGATTAAAATGAATTAGCCGACACTGAAATTAATTTGTGTTGACACTTTCAAATGAATAAGGTCCCCTAAAATATTTTCGATGAATTCAGACGAATAGGATATTTGAAGACTATATTACTCTTCACGATTTCACACACATAATAAGCAAGAAAATTGCCATCACGATTACTGGTACTAAGGTCACGATTACTGGGATGTTTACCTTAACTGCATGAATTAAGGCTCATGTAGGGGGTAATCTAACCTACAAAACTCACCTCAAAAAATTGATTTCGAATGCTGGCGCACCGAAAGGATGTCAGGGGGCAATTTTTTTCCCCACAGGAAGCACATATCCCTATTTGAGGAGGAAAGTCCCTCCGAAACGTCAACACTCGCGATAAATATTAAAAAATTAACAAAATAACACAGTTTTCAAACGCCGAAAAAAAGTAAACAGAAACAATACAATCAGCGCCGCGTGGTATCTCGATCGATCACTAAATCTATTTAAAAGGCCTTCTGGCGCCATATTCAAAATAGAAAAAGCATTGAAACATATATGTAGGAGTAATAATTCTCAACAAGTTATAATATATTATTTAAAAAACATAACAAATAAATATTATCTTTAAAAAATATAAGAAAAAAAAGAAGGAAAAATATATTCAACGCAAAATACTGACTGATAAAATAGATAAATAAAACTTTCCACATTTTCTTCAAATTCTCAGTTGATCTTATAACATTCCCTTTACACCAGCCAGACAGAAGAAATAATTTACATATAGCCAAAGAAGATTTGGTAAAGATTTTCCAAATTGGTAATTAGCAGAAATAAGCATTTTCCACAAAATGCAATGTTATTGTGTTTATGATTTTTTCAGAGAAACCTTAGGCTATATAATGTGCACCTAACACCCCATCAAACCCACCCACGCAATAGAACTCAACTCTAGAAAGCTGGAAAGATCCGGGGAATAGTTTCCGATCTTAGTCTATGGGAATATAATCATTTCTCTAAAAAATCAAAGTTATAGCGACTTTGATTTTTTAAAAAGGTCCTTGGGTTCTGGATTATCATTATAACATCCCCAAAAGTCCATCCACCCACAAGAAATAAATTACATATAGCTGTTAAGATTTGGTAAAGATTTTCCAAACTTGTAATTAGCAAAAAAAGGTTATTTCCACAAAATGCAAAGTTATTTTGTTAATGATTTTTTAAGGGAAACCTTAGGCTATATAGTGTACCCCTAACACTCCGTCAAACCCAGCCACGTATTAGAAATCAATTCTAGTAAGCTGGAAAAACTTGGTAAATATATTGCTGTATTATTCTTTGACGAAAAAATAACATTTTTAGAAAAAGTCGAAGTCGTTGTTTCTATGATTTTTTGATGTGATTCTCAGTCAATAGATTATTATCAGAACACCCATACAAACCCACTCTCGCATTAGAAATCAATTCTAGAAAACTGGAAAGACTGTCAATATTTTTCTATCACATTTTTTGAAAAAATACCATTATTCGAATAAATGGAAGTCATTACCAATCAGGAAAATTATCATTTTTCGAAAGTATGGAACTCTGGGCCCAGAGGATTTTTTTGTTAGACCTCAGGCTATGGATTCTTATCACAACACCCCCCCCCCACACACCAATGCAGTACCAATCATTTCGAATAAGATGTCAAGATTCTGTGGATATTTTTCGATCTTCTCCTTCAGGAAACACTAATAAGATAAGATTTCATGGTGGCCGTTGAGCACCATGAAAACGATTTGAAATTTGTCGTTTTTCACATTATTCTTGAGAACCAGTTTTCGAGGCAAGTTCTTTATTATTTATTCTAAAGACATTCTGACTCTTATGGCTTTTTTCTAAACCTGAATTCGAGTTGGAATCCAAAGGCTCAAGTCGATCAGACTTCACAGTGGCCGTTGAGCACCATGAAAACGATTTGAAATTTGTCTTTTTTCACATTATTCTTGAGTACCAGTTTTCTAAGATCGGAAAATATTCACCGGGTCTTTCCAGCTTTCTAGAGTTGAGTTCCATTGCGTGGGTGGGTTTGATGGGGTCTTAGGTGTAGATTATATAGCCTAAGGTTCCTCTGAAAAAATCATAAACACAATAACATTGTATTTTGTGGAAAATGCTTATTCTTGTTAATTACAAATTTGGAAAATCTTTACCAAATCTTCTTTAGCTATATGTAAATTATTTCTTCTGTGTGGGTGGTGTTAAGGCAATGTTATAAGATCAACTCAGAATTAGAAGAAAATGTGGAAAGTTTTATTTATCTATTTTATCAGTCAGTATTTTGCGTTGAATATATTTTTCCTTCTTTTTTTTTCTTATATTTTTTTAAGATAATATTTATTTGTTATGTTTTTTAAATAATATATTATAACTTATTAAGAATTATTACTCCTGCATATGTTTCAATGCTTTTTCTATTTTGAATATGGCGCCAGAAGGCCTTTTAAATAGATTTAGTGATCGATCGAGATACCACGCGGCGCTGATTGTATTGTTTCTGTTTACTTTTTTTTCGGCGTTTGAAAACTGTGTCATTTTGTTAATTTTTTAATATTTATCGCGAGTGTTGACGTTTCGGAGGGACTTCCCCCTCAAATAGGGATATGTGCTTCCTGTGGGGAAAAAATTGCCCCCTGACATTCTTTCGGTGCGCCAGCATTCGAAATCAATTTTTTGAGGCGAGTTTTGTAGGTTATATTACCCCCTACATGAGCCTTAAAGAATGGAAAAATTAGTTTAATTTAAAAAAAAAATAAAACGTAAAGTATAAAAATATCTTTAAAAAGAAGTCAAAAACTTCGGAGAAAGCTTACTATTTTGAAATTTATCAATATTTTTAAAAACATTAAAATGTATTTACTGTATTGAATAGCAATTTCACAAAAAAAAAAACAAAGTGTGAATCTAACGCTAATTTCCGGGTACCATTTCCCTGCAACAAAAATAAGTCTTGGTCACGGAATAATAATAAGGAGACCGATAATGGTGTACAGAGCGCCTCCAGTTTTGACTGCGGTAAGTGTACATTTATTGCCGAGTTCAGACATTCTGCCGTGTTTAATGACAACTGAAAACTGAGGTTATGTTCCCGTAAATATTATGAATATTTAACTGAACACTTTTAAAATTAGAAGTTCAATTATTTCCATTTTGAGTCGTTATAAATTAATAATTGTTTAATTGTGATTCAGATTGTTTCTGAAACTTTTAATTAATCCTGCAAAATAAACAAAATTGCCTTAAAATCTTTCAGATTATTTTTTGTACAATTCGGAAAATCTTTCGATATCTTTATAAATATTCTCTTGAAATTAATTTTTTTAAATAAAAAATCATTTTCAATTTTTCTAGGAATCTTAATATTTTTTTTCGTTCTTGTGAAACTTTTGAAAATGCTTAAAAAGCTTCTAAATGTTTTCTTCCAAATCTTGGAAAATGTGCACCAAAGTGGCTTTGGTTTACATTTTTTGAAATCTTTTAATTTTCCATTATTTGTTAATCTTTTCGAAACTTTGAAATATCTCCTCAACTTACTCGATTTTTGTTTACATGAATAATTGTTCAACTTATTTTGTTATAAGTTGCAAAACATTGATATAACCTCAATTTGCTGTCGTTTTTTGTCATCACGGACTGGTTATCATGGACTGGCGCTCACACGCACACTTCTCGCGGGAGTAAAGGAGATAGCAGATCACAGTGCGCATGACCAAATGGCCATAATGTTCTGATTAGAAACGTCTAAGTTCGGCAATAAATTAACAGTTACCGCAGGCAAAACGAATGTACGGAGATCGGTCTCCTTATTATTACTCCGTGGCCTTGGTAGTGTGAATGGTAGGGGAGCGGCGGCTAAGGTGGCGCGTTCGAGTTTTCGAATATTAACGCATTTTCTACTTGTGGAGGTAGTTTCATTACATGTTTATATGTTTTCAACGTTACATTATTAAAAAATTGGGATAATTAAACTAATTGCCTGACTTTTATGACGAAAAGTTAGTTTTGGTTCTTTCGCTTGTATTGTCAGAGTAGCTAAAAACAAGTAAAAAATTACAGAAGTTTCGTGTAAACTTATCGAATTTTTTGGAAATATACTGTTCCGAGTTTCTTGAATGTTTCAAAGTTTAACATTTTGAGTGAAATTAATGAACTTTTATGTAAAAAACCTTTATTAAATACTATTCACATGCGACTAATATGGCGCATTCGGGTTGTACCTTCCCAGTGGGTACGAAATTTAATAACGTAATTGGAACGTTCTAAAAACGTTCCTTGGACGTACAAGTCAAAAGACGTTATTTGAACGTTTTAAAAACTGTCCTAAGTCAGACCAAATAATGTTCTGAAAGCGTTTCATGTTCCAAATACGTCCTTAAAACGTCTCTGGCACATTGTATTTTTAAGGAACGTTATTCGGGCTTTTTTGAGCCGTTCTAATAACGTTCTTTAACGTTTGTGCCCACTGGGTTGTCTTAATATTATAGTTTAATATAAAGAATTGTTTAAAAAGTTTCCTCATTGATAATTATTTAAGTATATCCTTCATTATGTTATTTGGCATATTGGCGACTCATTCTGCACTGTTAACAAAAAATCTTGTTTTTTTTACGTTTCAGCAGACATAACCCTCAAATTATTGTGAGACATTCTACACTGTTAAAAAAACATTTTTACTGGAAATTTCGGCAGACATAATCCCTAAAATACGTTAATAATATTAAACGTAAATATATTTATCTTATTTTTATCAAATTTCACTAATTTTTCTTCGTAATTTGTTTTTTATTCAATAATTATGAATTAAAATGGAAACGCGCCACATTACCAAACAAGGTAGGACAACTTGGCGCAGATTAGCTTTTTGGAAAAGACATTAATTAACTGTTTTAATGAACTTCAATTAAATTATCACCATGTATAGAGCATTGGTAAGATATTGGCCTAAATAAAATATTTTTCATGACAATATTTTACTTTATATTTGAATTTTAATCGTGTATTTTCCTTTATGTGCGCCGCGTTTGCCGCCGCTCCCCTACCACTACAAAAGGTATGGTTTCCCTCGCACTTGTGGTACGAAACGTCACCTGCTGTCAATTGTTTTTACAGTTTTGCGGCAAAAACAATAGGCGATAGTTTCGTACCCCAACTCCGAGCGAGATGGAACCCCATCTTAAAATTAGGTGTAACAAAATTTATCCCAGAGTTTTTACTGTGTTAATTAAAAGACTTCAATGTCAGAATTATTGAACTATATATTATTTTAATTGCTTCTTTGAAGAAAAATTGTTAAGCTACCAAGCACCAAATACGTATTGTCATTCGAGAAGCATAATTATATTCTGAAATATCATAACTCAGGGTGGCCGCTGGACCGGGAAACCAGGAGATGATCGGAATTTTTTGAGAGCGGGAAATGACAGTAAATTTATTTTTTGACCGGTATTTTTACAAGTTTTCAAAGAAAAATCTATCCAATCACTTGAAATATCACAAGATATATAACGCAATTTAAAATAAGTTTGATTTGAACTTTTTTTTTAAATGCTAAATTGAGTTGTTAACTTATTCAATTATGAAATCATTCAGTTTACCATGCGGGATTCTAAAATCTTATACGATCAAAATTTTCCATTTTACATCTTCATTTTTAAGGGTACATTTTCAATTGAAATAATGTTAAAATGCAGTTTTGTATACTTACACAATACAAGATTAATATCTTTTGAAACTGAAATTTTTTGACAAAAAATGTTTCAAGTTGATCAACTGTAAATATGAATTAAATAATTATTTAAAAAATTGAACTTTAGTTCGTGCATTCGCAATTGAACAATAATTGATTGATTTTATAGGGCGATTCTGAATCTGATAAAATTAAAGAATTTACAGATTTTGACGTTAAAAATTGAACTTTTTTAATTCGAAAGCCTTAATGGTTAATCAAATGTAAACTTTCGATTGAAACTTTATAAACTATCTGTTGTTGAAGTATAAAATATACCATTTTCAAAGAGTTAAATTTGAAAATTTGTAATTAAGAAAAAGAACAATTTTTTAATAGTCAGCAATGTTTGATTGTTATTTTAAATGAACAATTATAAATGAAATATTCAAAACTAAACAATTTGAAACTGAATTGTTTAAAACAGAATGATTTTTATTTTGAAAAATTAATTTTAACAGAATATTTAAGAATATTTCAAAACCTCCGTTTATTTAAATTTATGATTATTGAGGTTGTGGATGTTTGTTTGCAAATGTCAGTAAATCTCGATCGAGGATCGATTATCGATTTGCAGAACTTGAATTTGGCAAAAAGGAGTCTTTTTCGAAAATCGTCAACTGTAGGCCGTTCAGAACTCAAATTTAGTTACCTTGATAATTTTTTGAAGGTCTTGTCATTCTAAAAGGTGAACCTGGTGGTCCAGGTGCTTAAAATACATTTTTCCCGAGGAAGGTGTGTTCACGATAGGAATTTAAGATTCTTTAACCGTTTTTTGAAGGTCTAGCCATCCTGAAAAGTAAACCTAGTAGTCTTGATGTTCAAAAAATATCTTCGAAGATGGAGTGTTCACAATAGATATTTGAAATTCCTCGACCTTTTCTCCAAGGTCTCGTCCCTCTAAGGAGTAACCTTGGTGTAGTCCAGATATTCAGAGAACATCTTCTCCAAAGAAAGTGTATTCATAATAGAAATTTGAAATTCTTCAACCTTCTTTCGAAAGTCTAGCCATTCTAAAGAACAAGCCTGGTACTCCATGTGTTTAAAATACATCTTCCTCGAGGTAGTTGTATTTATAACTAAAATTCAAGACAACCTCATGGGTTTTCGAAGGTCTCGTCATTCTTAGAAGTAAACCTGGTAGTTCACGTGTTCAAAACACATCATAACCAAGAGAGATGTGTTAAGAACAGAAGTTTAAGGCACCCTAACCTTTTTTCTGAGGTATCTTCGTTTTAGGAAGTGAACCTGGTTGTCCAGGTGTTCAAAATACATCTTTCCTTAGGAAGTTGCGTTCAGAACTGAAGCAGAAGGCACGTTAAACATTTTGCTTGAAATGACGAGACCTCCGAAAACCCATTAGATTGTCTAAAATTTAGGTATGAACACAACTTCCTCGATGAAGATGTATTTTAAACACCTGGACTACCGAGTTTACTTCTTATAATTACGAGACCTTCGAAAACATATGAGGTAGTGTGAAGTTTCAGTTATGAACACAACTTCCTTGAGGAAGTTGTATTTTAAACACCTGGACTACCGGGTTTACTTCTTGGAGTGACGAGACCTTTAAAAACACATGAGGTTGCTAAAATTTTAGTTATGAACAAAACTTCCTCGAGGAAGGTATATTTGAAACATCCGGACTACCGGGTTTGATTCATAGAATGAAAAGACCTTCGAAAACCGATCAAGGTGTTTTAAATTTCAGTTACGAACACAACTTCCCCGAGGAAGATGTATTTTAAGCACTCGAAATACGGAGTATACTCCTTAAAATGATGAGAGCTTCGAAAACCCAAAAGGTTGATTAAAATGTTAGTTATGGACACAACTTCCTCAAGGAAGGTGTATTTTGAACACATGTACTATTATTAAAGCCATCAATCACTTTATTATTTTAATAATTATTTTAAAAACTCTGAATAAATCTCGGTGTTCAGAATAAACACTTTAAAAAACCGCTTCCTTTCGCGGTCTACTTTCACGAACCCACTCTTGTCATTCTGTTTTGCATACTGATGCAAAGAGGAAGTCATCGTGGCTCAGACGGTATCGTGATTGTCTTATGCTCCAACACTGCAGCCCTGGCAGCCATGCTGGCGCGGGTTCGATTCCCAAAGCAGGAAGCGAGGCTGGATGTGTTTTTCAGAAAGCTTCGCTTCTGTCCCATGGTATACTATCCACAGATACCCTACAGTTTATAGTTAACTCTATAGTGCCGTGGCTAATTGCCCTGGTAGTTGATGCGACTATAAACATTCAATCAATAATAAACAAAAAAAATGACTTTGCTACCGTCTGGATGCGATGGGGTTTCCCTCGAAGCATCTGATGTATCGCCAAATCAGAGTTGACGAAAGATTTGTCGAGCTTCAACGTATCGTTTGGAGGAAACCAGGAGCGAACGACGATAGTCATTTTCAACTTCGTACTCTAACCTACGGAACGTCATGCGCTCTATATCTGGTAATTCGATTCGAAAAAATGTATGTTGATGACCAATGTTGGTTCCAATGTTAGTCCCGGACAGGATGGACTTGTGTGATCTGCCCCTCTTAAAATTTATTTTGGGACGTTCCGTCGCCTCATTATCAAATCATGTTGGTTACCAGTCGTGCGCTGATTGCATGCGGCCAATCGTGCCATGGCGGGCGGAACTGAATTTTTTTGACTTTCACACATGGAAATTTATTGTGTGCTTCATGGCGGGCGGCACTAACCTCTTGACCTTCATACGTGGAATTTGTTTCATTCAGCGAACGAGGCGGGCGGGATGTTAATAATTTATTTGATGTTGTTATTCTTGCTTGAGTGACCTTCAGGTTTCATTAATAATTAAATAGTTTTTGCCCTATGCTCATTCTCCTTGAAGGTTTCTCTCTGTTTTTGAGTTTCATGCGCTCTCCTTTTTGTTAGAATGGGGGGTCAGGTAGTAGCGTGACGCTTCTTTCGTTGAGCAGGTTCGGACTTTTTTCCTGGCAGTTTTAGTAAACCCATTAACGCCCAGAGTTGCCATATGGCAACATAGATAGCGCTTCTGGTTGGAAGCTGCTGGGGGTTTCCCCGAGTTATTGTGACGACCGACATCTTGAGGATCCTATTCTACAGATCTGTCCGAACATAGTGATGCATAAGTTTTCTAGGTTTATGTGATTTGTGTAGTGTAGAACGTGTAATAATATCGACATCATGGAGGAGCTGCAGGCGCTACTAGAGTAAGTACTATACCTGATTAGCTAATTACTGTCGAGTTGATTGCATGATTATATTATAGACTCGAAATGTGTATCTAACTTGCAGACATCGAAACTCTGATTATTAATCTTTTTTCTATTTGTAATTAGCATGATTATTTCAATGTTGCCATATGGCAACTCTGGGAACTACAAGAACATTTTTTTCGTGTTTTTGAATTTATCCTTTTTTTGGTTAAAAATATACAGTTATTCCTAATTTATTGTAAAAGCATGCACTCCAAATCAAGTATATCTATATTTCGAGCTTTCTTTATCTCGTGAAGTCTTATCAGGGCAAGTATTCTCTATCTAGTGCCCCATTCAGTGGTATTATTTGACTAATAATGTATGTAACAGTGAGTTATGATAAATTACTGTTGGAATAATGCACGCATTCAGCACCCAATATTACCGTACGTCACGGTACGTCGCCCACACTGTTTTGCCTTCTTCAGGGCCTATATACCGTAACAAAATCCTCTAATTTTATGTTACAGACCCGGCTTTTCGACCCAGGAAGCACGAGAGATTTTGAATAGACAGCATGATCATAATCTGTTTCCCAATGATATCCTCATTGAGCCTCCAGAGCCTGTTGTTCTTACTGATGAAGAATCCGGAGACGAAGATGAGCTAGGCAACATTGTACATCTTCCTGGAAGGCAGCTACTGGGAGCTGCCGAGTTGGTTTTCGGAAATGGGGCCCGAATTTCAACCGTCCCGCAGGTGGAGCCTTCTGGTGACTTCATCTAGCCAGATTATAATCCTCACCCAGCTCAGCAACAGGCCACAACTCAACCGTCGCTGCAGCCACGACCTTCCCAGAGCCACCAAAACGCCGTGGCTCCTCGTGTTGGAGCTGATGACCTGCAATGGATTAGACAAAGAATGTCTAAAAGGACGATACCTGAATGGATACAAGGAGATCTTGTTGAGGTAAGGCCAAACTTCCCTACGAGTACTAATGCACACAAGCCTGAAAATATATCCTATGTTGAGGCTTTTGAAAAATTTTTGACAGTCGAGATTGTTGAATACTTGAAAACTCAAACTGAAATGTATGCAGTTTTCTTGAATGATAAGATTGCTGATTTGACCACTGACGAAATACGGTGTTTCATCGCAATATTATATCTAAGTGGGTAAAATTCTCTCCTGAGTGAACGGGATTACTGGAACTCATCAGATGATCTAAGGAACGATATGGTTGTCACTTCGATGAGAAAAAATCGTGTCCTTCAGATAAAGAAATTTATGCATTGTGCAGATAATACAAACTTTCATCCCCTAACGACAAAAGATAAATTTTACAAAATCAGGCCTCTAATCATTCTTGTGAAGCAACGTCTCATTAATAATTTCACACCACAACAACATTTGGATTATGACGAAGCTATGATTCGCTACTTTGGGAAGCACGGCTGCAAACAATTTATTAAAGGGAAACCATTGCGTTACGGATATAAAGTTTGGTGTTTGAATTCGACAGATGGGTATTTGGTGAATTTTACCATTTACAGGGGAAAGAAGGATCAGTTCCCGATGAATGCTCCAAAGCTTTTGGAAGTTGTGCCGCTCCTTTGATAACTCTTTTGGGCGAATTGCCTGAGGCAAAGAAGAAACTGCCTTACAACTTCTTTTTTGATAACTTGTTCAGTGGTGTCACCTTATTCCGATTCCTTAAAGACAAAGGGTACAGTGCTACTGGCACAGTGAGGGAGAACAGAATTCCTAAGCATTGTACCTTGACGAATAAAAAACTCTTCAAGAAGGGCAAAAGAGGGGCCTGTGAGTTTGTTCTAGAAAAGAAGGATGGGATACTCTTTGTCAAATGGATGGACAACGGAGTTGTGACTCTTGCCTCAACAGTATTTGGAGCAAACCCATTTTCTTCGATCAGTCGTTACTTCAAACAACAGAAGAAGAACGTCTCAGTGCAGCGACCATTGGTTTTAAAAAAATACAATGAATCTATGGGAGGGACGGACCTGATGGATAATGGATTATGCAACTACCGCATTGGGGTACACGGAAAGAAATGGTGGTGGCCAATTTTTACCTGGCTACTTGACTCTCTTATGACCAGTGCATGGATTTATTATAAGCGGGACCATCCGATTTCACAGTTGGAATTTCGAAGAAGAGTCGTGATCACCTATTTGACTAACTATGGGAAGCTTAGGGCATATCATCCTTGACCAGCTGGCCAGCCCAAAACAGCCAAAAATGTTCTCAATGAGGTGAGGTTCGACCAAAAAGGACACTTCGTCTGCGAAACTGAAGTTAAAAAGAAAAAAAGATGTGTTAGTAAAGATTGCACGTCAATCATGAGAACCATGTGCCAAAAATGCAAAGTTGGCCTTTGCGTAAGCTGCTTTTCAAAATTTCATACTCAGCAAACATAAACCTGTGCACATATATGTTGAGCTTTTGATTCTATACTTACACATATTTTAGTTATTTTACATTTTGAGTTACCACATATTGTAAATTTTTCGACTGAAATAAAAGCAATAATTTGAAAAGGTTAATTAAGATCAATTTCTTCCAGTCCCCGTTGTCGAAATCTCATTTTTGAAAAAATGGGATCAAAATGTTCTTGTAGTGCCCAGTGTTGCCATATGGCAACGTGCCATAAAACCTTAAAATTTGACCAAGAGATTTTTAAAATTATTTTTCCCGTGCTCTGGGGACCATTTAGAGTCAGAATATTTTTAAAAAAATTTTAAATCTCGAGCAAAAAAGTTCCGGGCGTTAATGGGTTAACCAAGGTGCAGACTGTTGTAGTCATTCGGATTGTTCAAACAGTTTGAAATCAAGTGTGCTTTTCCTAGACAATTTAAATATTTGATTCCTTCAATTAAAGTCAGTGTTTCATTCATCTTTCGATTTCTTGTTCATTGATTTCCCGACTCGATCATCTTCTGGTGTTGTGGGAAGTGACGAGTCGGATGACGTATTACTTCCGGTCGCGTCGGGATCGATCGTTCGGTGAACGATCGTGGTCGTAGCTTCCGGAGGCTACATCTGTGCCAATTTTTCCCAAACAACCAAAACCTTTTTTGGGTACAAAGGAGTACTCTGTTTAATAGGCTCATGGACTCATATCACGGATTGAATCGATAAAACGTATTTAGAAGTTTTTTAGTAATAACGGTGATCAATTTCCATGGTCCTTTTGGTGGACTTTAACATGAGCAAACGTGATTCCTTCGCTACCCCATGTCAGTCCGTCCTTAATTCAGTAACATATATAAAGAACTCAAAAATTTTATAAAAACTGCTAAATCATACATTAAGAATAGTCTGGACTTGAAAGAAAAATGAAAAAATATAGTAATTGACAATGACCTGATCAAAACAACTCTGCGCGAAAACAATTATTAGCCCGTCAACCAAAACTGTGGTGTCAAATAATTGGGATCATATAAATGTCGTTTATAAAATTGGTTGTAAAAATTGCTCTGTTTATTATTTGGTTGAGAACAAAAGAATGCTAGACGTATGTATAAAAGATCATGGAAATAACAATAACAGGGAATTTGTCATAAATATACATTGTTATATCTCTCATAATCATGAATTTGATTGGAAAAACAGAACAATTGTAACGAAGCGTTACAAAATTTAGGACTATAATATTTATCTAATTGTATTTATAATCACACAAGATGATATGTCAGTATTCTACTGTACATGCTTTTAAGCATAAATACCACTTCTAAGTCTCAGGATCTTCAGTTATCGTCCTCAACTTACAGACGACGTGCAAACGTTAATAATTAACGGAATAATAAAAGTTAATAATAAATAATAAATTGCGAATATTTATTTAATTTCACCCCCTGTTATCGACAAACAAACTTTTTATTCAATATTTTCTGTTTCTTTTAAACGTTATCAAGCCGTAACAACTTAAGCGTTTTGTAATTTGAACATATACTCGTAACATACGTCGGGTTTGCAGACATTGTGATGTTTCAAATAAGCCTCGAAACATTTTTCGCGAACGTTGTTACAACGATAATTCAACAGTGTGTGTTCATTTGCTTTAAAATTGTTTTTAATTAAAGTAAATGTGCCCGTAATTGTGAATGTTTCACTTATTGTGAAACTTGGTTACAATTCAAATATATTGTTAAAAATATTGTTTAAATGTTATATGTAATGATAAAATCCATTTATTTTCAAGATTTGATAGTATTCAATGGGATTTCAATTAATTCAAATTAGATAAATGCAAGAAAATTGGCGTCACAATTACTGGGACTAAGGCTACGATTGTGGGAACATTAACATTAATATTAGTTAATTTAAAAAAAGATTCTAAACTATTAATTTTCATAAACTTAAGACATGTGTAGAAATTTTTATTCCTTAAATGGAAATCATGTTGCGGTAACATAAATTCCAAACTAGAATACTGGATATTTAAGAATCTATCATAAGAGTTGAAGCTTTGGGAAAATTCTTACTTTTGAGATACGAGGTGCCTTAAACTCCAGGCACCTATATAGGCTTACAACTCTGGGCATTCACTTCACATACCTGTTTATGAGTTTCAATACTCATATTAAAAATAATAGAAAGGTTTGACTATTTATGACAACAGATGATTGAATTTATTCATATTTTAGCGAATATTTTAATAATAATGCAAGGCAGAAAAGAGTGCAAGCAGACCTTTGTGTAGAAACCTTTGGAAGGGATAACTTAGCTTATTAAATTTTTTCATATCTCATCTTGTTTTTACAACAATTGTGAATTTTCATTTTTTAACACAAAAAAGTTCTTTCTTCTCTCAAAAACGCGGGCACAAGATGAACTCGTATGGGATATGGTCATCATATAAGTACCGCAGCTTGAAAAAACGTTATGGCTAGACTGCCAGCGCCGGAAAATATCCTCCTTGCTGGCTGTTTTTCCCCCCGAATGTGAAGTTCCAAAAAGCGTTTATCGATGTATTTTTATGCACTGATTATAAATAGAACCATGAAAATACCCGACAAAATAATTTTCAATGTAAAAAATGGACAAATCCACGTTTCTAGGAAGAAAAATTTTATGATTGACATTTTTTTCATACCTCGTATACCAACTCCCCTTTCCAGGATGCCCCCGTTTTTAATATCACTACTCGGGTAGAGAATAACTTTGGTGACACCCACCCCTCGTCAAAACCTCCCCCATTTCCACAAGAATGATTGGTCACATCTCCAACCCTTATCAAGTGTCCTTTTATGAAATAAGTGTCAGTGACTGGTCACAGAGGAGTCACTGGTCACATCCCGAACCCCTTTTCAGTTCGCCCTTCAAAAAGTGCGTGTCAATGTCCGATATTAGAAGATTTACTGGTCACAAATTGAACCCTCTTTCAGGTCGCCGTTTAAAAAATACGTGCCAGTGCCTGGTCATTAGGGTGGCCCCTATTTTTCACTTTTCGAATTTCTCTGCTCTCACCCCAAAGTTTTGTTCGAATGCGCAAAAAAAATCTCCAAACATGAGCAAAATCAGTTAATATGAAGGGGCACGCAAAGACCATGAAGTTTCCCATTGATTTAACATGGGAAAAAGTCAGCTTTTTGTAAATCTAATATTCACAGGCGATAATATGTTACAAATAATTCCATGTTTCAGTATATTGTTCAGAATTCATCAGAGAATAAGAATCAATCATAAATTTTGAGGTTGAATAATTTTAAGCCACTATTATGTGTCCCCAAAGAAAATCCCATAAGTGACAAATTTGAATTTTACGTAATATTGCGGTTTATTGAAGCTTTTTAAAAGTTAAAAAAAAAATAACTAATCAATAATCGGTAATTTAAGAATACCCAGTCATTTGTTAACTAATATTCAATTGTTTGAACAATTTTCATCTGTTTAAATATTTGTTTATTTTTCAGTTAACTGGCGAAATGAACGTATATTCTAGACTTTATGAGTTATTTAATCAATGATAACAATGAAATGATTTCTTTAAGTAATTTTTCAATTATTTAAATAATACGAATTTGTTCAAGTATATATTTTACCTAAGAAAAAGCAGGAGAAACATTTTATCTCACTAAATTTTCGATAAATTTTAATATTTTTAAGTACTAATTTGTTTATTATGAATACTCTTAGATGTTTAAACAATTGCATATTAGTTCAAAAATGACTGGGTATTCTTAAATTACCGATTAATGAATATCTATTTTTAAAAAATGTTAAGAAGCGTCAATAAACCGCAATATTACGTAAAATTCAAATTTTTCACTTATGGGGTTTTCTTTGGGGACCCATAACAGTGACTTAAAATTATTCAACCGCAACATTTATGATTGATTCTTATTCTCTGACCATGTTAAATCTGACCATGTTAAATCATTGGAAACTTCATGGTCTTTGCGCCACCCATAAATATTAACCGATTTTGCTCCAAGTTGGAGGCGATTTTTTGGAAATTCGAACAAAAGTGGGGGATGAGAGCAGAGAAATTCGAGAAAAAAAATCCACCAAGTATGAATAAGTACCACTCTACTGGTCATAGAAGAGTGATTCCTCAAATCTCGAACCCTTTTCCAGGTCACCATTTAATAAATACTTGTCAGTGACTGGTTGGAGAAGAGTGTTTGGTCACATCTCGAATAATTTTTCAGGTTTCCCTGTAAAAAATACTTGTTAGTGACTGGTCACACAACAATGATTGATCGTATCTCGAACCTTTTTCCAGACTGCCCTTTAAATAATACGTGTCACTGACTGGTCAGAGACGAATGGTTGGTCAGTACATAGTTCATAAGTCTGTCCTTTTTATTTGGAGCTTGTTTACACCTTGAAAGAAGCCCACTTTTGAGCATGAATAAAGATTTTTTTGTGGGGTGCGATACTTTTAGTAAGCTAATTTTTAGGTGTTAGCTAGAAATCGAATCCAGAAGTAAACATTTAATATTTGATAATCGTGATACTAAGATATTTGATCTAATGTTGATTATCGACAAATACGACAAATACTTCATTATTTAATTTTCTTCAACTGTAGAATTTTTAGTGTGATTCTTCACGTCTTTATCACGCAATACTTTAAATCTAATATTGTGAAGGATATCAGAAAGAGTTGGTGACCTCTTTCGGTTTGACCATTGACTGCAGTTTGTGGTTTGCATTATTAGTCCAGTCATGGGTGAAAGGTAGCGTACAGGTTCAGCTTCATGAAGGATATTCGACGAATTCGTTATAGACACTGGCGACTAGCCATGGATCGATCGATGGTCTTGATCTTTACGAGGAGCAACTCGGCCGTCCGGTTTTATCAACGTTAGGCGTCGAATTTACTACTCAAGCAGATAAACTACCGTGCCTGAGTGGCTCTGGGTATTCCAGTTGGGAAGAGAGATGCTGATCACGCAGCTTCCGAAGCAGTCCGGGATGGCCTATAAACGTTGGCCGAGGTTCGTGCTCAAAATTAGGGGGATATTTTATCGCGAGATCTTCTTGCACGACTGGCATCCGGAACAACGTGCCATTCGCTTCTCGTCTTGGACGTTATTTACAGAGAGCAGCACTCTGGTCAATTCGCAAATAGTTTCCACGTAAAAACACCTGTTACTTTGCCTTTCGGCTTTTGAATTGAAAGATCACAGGATCGCAGGCTTTGAAACATTTCCATACTATAAGAGGACTTAGCAGTAAAATAGTATTCTTCTATTTTATTTCTCGGAAGGAACAAATTTTCTGAAAACTTCATAGCCTTACTTAGATTCATAAACATGATTAATGTCGGTATTTATTAATCAGAGTATTTATTAAATGAACAATTACTGCCGTAAGACATGACGACTATTGAAAATCCAATCACGGGAGTTTTACCTCCTGGCTGAAACAACAGGGGCTGGGTTGACGTTTTGTGAATGTTCAAAATAATTATTCAAATATGCGTAAGTGTTATTTTGTAGGTCTTACGGTCTTCAATAAAGTAAAAGAAATAACAAACGAAATTAATAAAAAATTCGTTTATTATTCATGCTGACGTTTCGGCTATCACTGCGTGCCTTTTTCGAAGAATCTAAATAAATAATATATAAATAACAACAGTTATAAGTTTTTTACAAAAAAATAAAAATAAAAATTTTAAAAGTAAAAGAATAACAATACCTGTGATTAGTATCTTGTAAGAAACAAGAGTTTTTCAATTTTGGAGTCAACAATATGTCAAGAATTTTATGGTCAAAATTAAAAAAATAATACTAAAATGTGACTCCAATTTAAAAAACAATTATATAACATAGTATTATAGAAAAAGCCTCAACAATTGAAGAGGCTATTTAGATGGAGACTACATCTTAAATTAGGAAAAACAAATCTTTGTAATGTTTTGGGACAACGACGAACATATGACAAAGTAGACAAGAGACAAACATTAAGGCGGTAAATTCATTAATACTAAAAATTAATTTAAAAAAAATTAAAATATATAAAATAATAATAATAATAATAATAAATAATAAAAAATTTTAAAAAATTAAAATAATTAATAATTATTCAAATACTAATAATATGTATACATTGACAAATGTTTGTTAAAGTTACTTCTGTTACTCATATTGAGACTATAATATATTAATAATATAGCGATTCTTTAAAATAAGAAGATAAAACAGTTAATAAATTGAATAAATATTCTGTTGATTCATTCTTTATATCACAAAATGAAAAACAAATAATTCTCAGCATCTCATATTGGCTTGTACTTGGTATATGCAATTTTCAGGAATTCATCTCACAACAAAAGCTGCTTTGTACACTTGATACTCAGCGCAAAGTCGACCTTGAATTTCTAGTTCAGCATTATACGTATAAATATGTAATCAAAATACTAGGGAAACGTTTCAAGAGGCGATCGAAGAAGGCGAAATAGTTTCAACCATGATTTGAAAATTAGTTCTTAAAATTAAGAAGTGTAGATAGATATGAACATTGAAATTGAAACGACATATAAAACTAAAAAAAACTAATACATATACAATTTATAGTAAACTGTAGTATTATTAATGAAACCAATGTGCAGTAAGTGCATACGTAGACCAAGGCAGAATCGACCGGCGGGACAAGAGGGAATTTTCAAATAACGTTGCTCTTCCTCAATCATTTTAAATCTTCTTTCTATCGAATATTCTATTTTATTGGCGAAATGGTACTCTGAACCTTAAATTTTAAAAATTTAGGTTCCCGTGTAGAAATTTTGCTATGCACGGAAAAAATTTATCCGTAAAAAAGTCACGAACTAGTAGCTAGGTCTCGGATATGAGAAAAATTCATCGGATAATTATGTATTTTCGTAAATAACCTACGAACTTTGAGAAAGATTGACGAACTCGATGTGAAAATTCTAAAACGGTTCATCACTTTTTTTTACGTGAATAATTACAAAAATATTACGAGTGATTGGGAAAAGATTCTCAGAGCACTCACGAGCTTGCCTGACGAATCTGGGAACTCGAAACTAAGTCTCCGTGTACGTGGCCCACGCACACACGCGCGGTGCGTGTGTGCGCTCGTATGTGTGCCTCGAGCTCGTCGGATGAGTGGCTAGAAGTTTTATAATACCTATTTTGTTTGGCCTCGATGGCTGCGCGTGTTTACGCACTCCTGGTTTATGTTTAGAAACTTGGTGAGTCAGCAGTGTTTGAGGTTCGAATCTTCTGAGTTGCGAATTTATAAATTAATATAAAATTAAATCGCACAAATAAAATTTTTCCTCTTTTTATTTCAGTCTGAAATTTTCAGGAACTGTTCGTAAGAAATTCGAACTGTTCTTAAGAAACTTCGAAATTTATCCATATATTTCTCATAGAAATAAGGATTTAATGTTTCATTTTTTTATCTCGTATCCGAGACCTAGCTACAAGTTCGTGACTTCTTCACGGATAAATTTTTTCCGTGTGGCCCAGACCAGGCCAAATCTTGCCCAGATCTGGAAAACGGACCTGGGCCCGATGGCTGATGAAACACACAGCCCGATTGGAGCCAGATCTGGCGCCCGATCTGGCCGCCCGATTGTACCCGACCTGGCCCGTTCATTTTCAAAAATCAAATTTCAACCTGATGTGACTGTAACCTGAAGGTACTGGTAACTGACTACTGACAAACATTAACACTGATTAAAATTGCAATTTGTGGAGTGGGAGAAACTAATACTGTGGAGTGGTCTAACTGAAAAGAGACCTATTGTCCTGCGACATTCTAAAATTACTTCTAGAATGTTTGTTGCACCTACATGTATAATTGTTCATATTACAATATGCTGCCTGGGTTTCCATGAAGGACATTTAACGTTAGGAACTACATAGTCACTCAAAGAAAAAGTTGTCTTAAAACAAAAACATCGTCCACTTGCCTGTTTCATTTTGAACGCCGTGAATTTATTTTTTGCACAAACAGAATTATTTGGCTGCAATATTAGATGAAGTTAGTCGCATAAGGGACATTTTTATTGCACAAGGATTCCTGTTGAGACAAATGAAAATCCTCTCAACCTTAAATTTAATATATTTATTTAATCGTAATACTTGTTTAATATATGTTTTATCCGAAGCTGGACATTTTTCGTTTAAGAAACTTCACACATACTTCTAATTTTAAATATAATTGGTAAACATTATGAATAAAATGAATAAAATTTATAGAAAATAAATTTGTTCCGAAAATTTGAAAGTGAAACTGCTTCGGTAAATTAATACTCAGAAACTCATAATTCTTATCTTATCTGGAATGTTTCGGAAAGTATACAAAACTCTGCTCAGTTATCGCTTATATCCTCTACTCTTGGATTAGTTCCATAAAGTTTATAAAACTTATTTTTCCGTGTAGTATTAAAAGTTGTACATATTTAAAACATAATGATGAAATAAAATAAGGTAATTAACAGTTCACGCAATTTGACTAACAAATGGGTTCCGCAGGTATATTCGTCTATTCGGCGCCGTTTAGCCAAGTTCCTAGGAACTTGGCTAAATAACGAACTCGGCTACTGGGCTACGACATATATATACAGGGTGTCCCAGACTCAAGTGTCCGGACTCATATGGCCGTATAAAAATAAAAAAAATAAATCTGAAATTCCTTTTCCAAAAATCAGTTCAAGTTTTAGTTTTTGAGATATAAAATATTTAAGCTGGTCCAATCAGGAGCGCCGTATAAACAGTCGTGTGCGCGTGAGCGGGATTCCAACGTAGTGTTCTCCCGTCACTAACCCCACCACTGCGCTCGCTTCGATAATACTGCGTTGGAATCCCGCTCACGCACACACGACTGTTTATACGGCGCTCCTGATTGGACTAGCTTAAATATTTTATAACTGGAAAACTAAAACTTCAACTGATTGTTGGAAAAGCAATTTTTTATTTATTTATTTTTATTTTCATATACCTATATAAGTCCGGACACTTGATTCTGGGACACCCTGTATATAGTCCCGCCGACTGCGCCATTCGGTTTCGATTCCTCTGGAATCAAGCCGAAGGGCCTTTGACGAAGCCACCGAACGCATCCTCGCTTTGCGGATGAAGGGTCCATGTATCAAGGGTTTCTGCTGAATATGATTACATTAATTAATAAGCAGTCGCGGACAATTGTCCAGGGGTGGTCCCGAAGGAATTAACCCCCACGAGGAGGCGTAAGAACCGTGCCGAAAGCTGAATTGCACCTGCGTGAGGTGTCTCGAATGGTGACTTTGGGATACCGGGTGACCGCTCAGAGTATGTAGCCTTATCCTTGCATGCTTGGCTCTACAAGGATGGACAAATTCTTTCCCTAGCATTCCCTTTCATGGGAACAACAATGATAACACCAAACATTGTTGTAGTAAGTGCGGTTCAAAACAATCGAACGCGCAGGGCTCCCCACAATGGGTCGGACAACAATGCTGACTACCCTAGAGTTGGGGGAGCTAATCAAGACGGACTAAATGCGATGGATCGGCCGAGTTTTGCTCACCGCGGGAGGTAGCTCTGTGGTACGAGAACACAGTAAAAAAGGGATCAATTTTGTTGCAGAGCATTTTGCTCCAATGATCATTTGACTCTCGAGATCATAATGATCTGTCCATTCGGATCACCTTGATCTTCTTTTTTGGGTCATTTGTCAGATTAAACAAAATGGCCGCCAATTTTTGGTGCCGATGTCATAACGACATAACCTAAAAATGGTATCTAACCGCACGCAAGTGACAACTAAAATTAACAGGTGATATTTTCTAATGTCAGATTTCGTTAATTTCTCAACTTTTCAAGTACACTGCACGATCAGAAACCATAAAAAACTCGCATATGAGCTAAAGTACTCTAAGAACGTCAGCCATCTTAGTTTGACTTGATACATGATCCCGCATCAGATCATTATGATGTCAAAGTCGATCATTCATTCCGGCCGATCAAAATGCTCTTGATTTCGGTGTCATTTTTGTTGCATATCAAAATGATATTTTATTATTCGGTATCATTTTGAACATTTTTTTTTACTGTGAAACAGCCAGAGCTCTGTGAAACCATGCCGAACAACTCCGAAAAAGGGGCTATGTAAGAGGAGCGCCTACTCTATTGCAGCCAGAACAAGCCGGAACCAGAGAAAGAGAGGCGACACTGAGACCAACCGTCGGGCAGGCATCCAATAGAGAAAGAGCGATGCTTCAGAACCCAGAGAAACATCAACATCCAGCTTTCTTTAAAGCCCAAAGATCTGGCTGAACTGGATAACGAGCTTCGTGGAGATTTTTCCAAAGAATCCATCCTCTGGACTATCAATTGTGGTGTGTATAATGCAGCGAGAGCTTTGGCGGATGCAAACCGTAAAACAAAACCACCGGCTGATCATACAAAAGACGAATGCATCAACTCACCAAAAAGATATACTGGGCAAGACAGTACGCGTCCCACATTCGGTTTGTGATTGACTACACAACATCTGGCAGGAATTTCACCGCTAAGGTTCGACAGTTCGCGCGAACTTTGGATCCGTTATCACACAGTTAACAAGTCAAGGCTGCTGACCATCAGGCAGTATATTTTTGACAGAATACGGGTACTATCTGATGTTAGTAGAAGTCCAAAGCCGAGGGAGAGGTGGGTCAGAGAAAAAATAAATCCTAATAAGAAACTCCCTGCATAACGAAATATAAATCGAATTTAAACAATAACCATTCAACACTCTGTGACTTTGGTTCACTTTGCTTTTGACACAATGCATTACCTAAAATAGCGTGGCATCAACTGGCATGAAAGGGCAGAATGCCATATAAGGAAATGACTTATGATTGGTCGAAACCATTACAGATCACTGATTCGTTAGTGATCGCACTACGTTACTATAGAATTAATAAGGCGAAGTTATTAAATAATCGTGAACCATGTTTACTAATTGATATTAGTAAAACTTATACTTATTCAATAGTGAAATACTAATTATATATAATAAATATAATATCTCTTTAATATGGATAACCTTATCCTTGAAATCACTCATTGGTAGCTTTCACTACATTATATAATTTAGTCATATAGATCCCTAAGTATGCAAACTTATAATACCAGCCTACATTACCATTGTTACTTTCAACTCTTTATTTCATTTATTTATTATTTCATTTATTGCTTATGTTTGATTTTTTGCATTATTTTATTTCATATTATTTTGAATTGTTTATAAACTAGAAGTTACATGTTTGGACTACAAACCAACTTATTAATTTGTGATTATCTGTCATACATATTATGTTACTAATCTACCATATTAGATATATTACCTTCATTAGACCAGTGACTGTACATTTTATGTGATACTATATTATTTGTTTCTTAGAGGGCTATTTAGCCCTAGAGACTCCATAAATAAATACAAATACAAAAAATACTATTTTAAAAGTCAGACCTTACAATATTACTATTTTGTTAGTGAACCATTCATTTACTAAATTAACTAGTAACATTTTCTATAATTCAGATTTAGAGAGCCAAGTTCAAGTTCCAAGTTCCACACCCTCGCAAGTTCTTCCGTGCTATGTGAGGGTATTGTGAGCTTCTTTAAAGTATGAAATCAATCTCAGCAATATTAATTTGAGTCCTTATACATTTCCTGCTGACAAAACGCATAGAAAATTAACTATAGAATTAGATAGGATTACTATCCAGAGAAAACACGAAATTGAATAAAATTCTATACATTTGGGTGAAATTCGAACACAATCTATTAAGAAGTGGAATTCAGATAAAATTCACGAGCATATTTGATAAAAATGTTCTAAAATTGAATGAAACAAATTTCACGTGTCAAATTCTATCAGCAAATTTGATGAAAATCCTATCCAATTTTTTCAAAACGGATTTCACGAATTAAAATCTATCAGCACATTTCATCGATTTCGTTGTCAAGTTATATCTGTCTAGAAATTGGGATCCGCATTGAGACTAGCATTGGGACCCCATGATGCATACTAAATTTAGAATGGTTCTATTTGAATCTAGGTAACGTGCGCGAGCAAAATAGGTTTAAAAAAATTATTATCTGCAGAGTTAAAAATTTTTGCTGAATTTGAATTTTCATTGAATATTTAGACGTGTCTAGAGTCTTTCCAGTTTATTCAGATTTCAGGATACTGATTTGCACGAGATAATTATGTTTTAATATAGGAGAGAGTGTGGCTGAGCCAACACTTGCTTTTTTAAAGAAAAATATAAGGCGTGTGAACTGGGTTTTTTTTTTTAGGAAAAGTGGGCCCTAATTTCCTATCTTTATCGACGGAGTTTCGTGGTATTCTACATGAGCTGGTAATTTTACAACATAACACGTGTTTTTGGAGGTGAAACCTTTTTTTCGCCGATTGTGGAAAATTGTGTTTTTCGATTGTGTATCATCATCAACTATAATAGAGGTATGTTCATCTTACGTGAAAAGGGGTGTTGAACATGAATATGTTGTTGAATTTTTATGTTTCGATGATTTTTAATATTTTTCGGATACCAATATATACAAAATAGCCTCGTGCGGCTAAGTTAACACACACCGAGTACGTCATCGTGCCTACAGCATACAGACAGATATACAGACATACATACAGACACCTTTTTAAAATTTTTTTTTTTCTGACTCAGAACGTAAATATTTTGTTTGACAAAGTATTAGTTATTGTTGGATCGAGAATTTAGTTGTCTACAATAATAAACTTAAATGAATGTGTCCTCTTCTTTCTTCAAATATTAAAGTCAAACGTCGACTTAGTCCTAAGGGGGTGCCGGCTTAGCCCAAAGATTTTTCACTCAAAAGATTTTCTATCATTTCACTTTTTTCTAATAATTAATAAACAAAACATCGTACTTCAAAATCAAAAGAAACTTTTTATAGCCAACTAAATCTTCGATAAAAAATACCTAATACGTTTCCAAACAACTTTTTTTTTAAATAACGACATGAAAAAAAATTAACGGCTTAGTCCCACTCTACGCTATCCGTGTAGTTAAATTTGATTTTTTGCGTCCACGAAAACACCAACAAACTTTTTGTTGGCACTTGAGGGCTCTATTGGGATCAAAATGAATTCACAAAAAATTCAAGATATCTGGGGGATCAAAACGGGAGTAAAATTGGGTCAAAGTTGTAGTGTTTTCAGATTTGATCCCTAATAGATCTTAAATTTAAAGTAAGTTTATTTTTATTCTAAGAATATCCTCAAGCTCCAAAGAAATTTATTTGGAGTTTTCATGGGCGCGAAAAATTGAAGGTAATCACATATGTATATTAAGACATAATTTCCTTACGCAGAATAGTACCCTGAAGTCTGGCAAAATTTCAAAAACTGTAGACAGCTTCATAAATAATATAAAAAATTGTAATTGAAAAAACTTTAAAACTCTACAGATAATACTTTTTTTAAACATGTTTTGCTCTCTCGCGTTACCCAGATTCAAATCGATTGATTCCACATTCAAACATGGTTATGTTTGAATTTTCTAAAACCATTTTTTTTACCCATCCTCACCAACAGGTTCTCATTGAAATTCTTTCAAACCTTATAAACGCACAAGAGTGGTATCAAATCCTATGTTTCGTATTGCCGTACATTTCTATCAAATCCTATTCCTTTAGAAAATCCATAATTTTCTATAAACAGCATTTTATTAAAATTCTATTAAATCTCAGCGGCACCAAACTTGTATAAAATCTTATGATCCGGAATCTTGAAAGTTCTTATCCAACTTTATTTGTCAAGAAATCTTATACTATACTACCCAGGTGCGAATTGACCGTCGGCCCACGGTCGGTCCAACTTTGTGCGCTGCTGGTCGGGCCAACCAGCTAAATGATAACGGTCAACCGCCTTTGGCTTCTGAACGTCGGCCTGACATTTGGTCCCATATATGGGCCATCTATTAAGATGATGTCGGCCCAACCTTGGACAACAGAGTGGGGCCGACTTTGATTTTTGAAGGTTCGTACTACACAGGTGTAAATACACCACTGGCGTAGTACTGGCCCAGTACAGATTGCCGGAGTCCCAGTACTGACTGCATATGGTCCGAATAATATTTATAATTACAAAAGTGTAAATTTCAAACTTTTGTTTAATTTTGACACCCACTATTCCTATACTCTAAAGATATAAAAAAGTAGGTATTCAAAAAATAAATAATAATTGATTGCGAGTATTTTGACTATAAATGTTAATGGTCCTGCTTAGAATGAATACATATATTACATTTTTAAACATTGCATAACAAATAAAATTTCTAACGCTACCGGGTTTCGAGCCTACACCTATACCTGAATCTATCGCCTAGCAGTTGCGAGTACCCATTACTATATACCTAAAGAATTGAAAGTCAATGAAAAAACCATCCTCATAAGCTACAGCTTAAAGCAGTTAAAACAAAAATTTGTTAACTCTTTTTTCTCATTAATTTTTGAATTATTATGCGACATCATGTAGATGTAAAATAAATTAACTGTTAACGGGAATACAAATTGAATAATTTTTAATTAAATAATTTAAACCGATTACAAATCTTTTTTCCAAAATGTTTGTTTTCAAAAATTTCTCATCAAACATGTTTTTTAAACCATTTTTTTTCAAACTTTTTTTAAACCATTTTTTCAAAAAATTTTGTTCAAAATTTTTGTTTTTAGGCGCTTACTTTGACTAATTTTTCGTCTTGTAATATTTTTTTTTCGCTTTTTAGACCATTTTATAACGTTTGATAATGACATAAAATGTCATTTTTAATGAGCTTTTTAGGTGTTTCTGACTATTTTAAAACGATTATGAATTACATCAAATGTAAATTTTTCTGAACATTCACAATGTATCATAAAGATGGAACTTAGAAATTTGTTCTTCAAAAAAAGGAAGTGTCTATATGTGCCGAAATTTCGGTACAAATATGGGTATGTCTACACAAAAATCCAGCTATTTGTACCCAAATTTCGGTCTTTTTGAAACAATGAACCAGAGCTTATCCGACGGTCTGCTCATACTTGGGCCAAGGTTTGACCGACCGTCGGGTGCATCATGGTGACTTGTGACTAACCGACTGCTGTATCCAGAGTCGGATTGACCGCATTCTTGCGGGCATACCGACCAATCTGCCACATTTCATCCGATGCTCGGCCCAAAGTTGGGCCAGAATTGGGCCGACAGTCGGCTTTTCGCCCGCTGCCGACGTCAGTTGCCAATGTCGGTGGGACCATGGCAGCTTAAAAACACCTTAGTCGGCCCAACTCTGGTTACCGTAGATCGGTTACCAAAGCAGGGCCGACTTTGGGCCGATGGTCAAGCTCTAGCATCCAACCGAATTTCGCACAGCAGATTCTCACAAATATTCAATTAAATCTTATCTACTGAAAAAATGTATCAAATACTATCTTTCAAAATTTGTATCAACTCCTATCTTCCAAAATTTCGGAAATTAGTATCAAATTCTATCCATCGAGAAATCTTATATGTATCCACGAACAGCTTCTCATTGAAATTCTATCAATTTTTATAGGCTGCAGACTTTTATCAAATGCTATATATCAAAATCTTATAAGTTTCTATGAAACTGTGTGCTTCGAGAAACTTTACAGTTTCCTATCAACATTTTTGAATTGCATAAAATATGATAGAGTGTCCTTTACAAGGATTTATAAGATCTTCGTAAATAGGCCAAATATTAATTTCTGCGAATTTTTAAGGATAAATCTAAGCATCCTTGAAAAAATGTGTGAGTTGGAATTGTTTATTCAACAAATTGTGTGTGGATATTTGTATTTTTCGCCTTATACAGTTTTAATTTTTGTGAACAGGTTTCTTCCTAATTAGTTTTATTTTTTGTTTAATGCAACAAAACAGAATAGTAAAGAAAGGAAAAACCTTATTCTAAAAAACCTTCAAAAATCGTGTGCCACAATAAGTGGATATAAGTGTGGCATATCATATTTGATAGCATGTGATTGGATTTCTATCAAAGCGATGTATTAAAATGGATAAAAATTTGGGATAGCATATCAGACTAGCTATCAAAAGAGTTTGATATAAATATAAATAAAATTCCTTGAATTGCAGATTCAGAAAATTGATTGAAAAGTGTTTAATTTTTTTTTTATCAAATCCTATTAAAGTTTTTCAGCAGAGTTTCGAATATGGTAGAATATTCCACAATATTCAACGAGAGCGCTCAAGAAAAGCCAGGTACAAGTACCACATTTCGAAAATATTATTTTGTTAAAAATCGAAGAATTATAAACTTTTATTTGAAGAATATTTAAGAATTAATTTGGCATAATTATTCTTAGAATGTTGATTTCGTTATTAGTTATGTGCTGGCAATATTAAGTCTTATTTTGATTCTTTATAAAGCCTTAGTTAACAAGAAGCCCTTTAATATATTGTGCTGACGAGTTGGCTGAACAATTTGGAGGAGGGAAAAGAGGGAATTTGAGCTCCACCGACTTCGTAAGACCCTCCGTTATTTCGGCGTTAATTACAAACGATCACTTCCCCTGGAGAGGTAACTTCAAGTCTGTAGGTTCTAGACAGCTCAGCAGTGCTCTTTAGCTCGATTCCAGGCCGATGTAATCCGGATCCGTAAATCGGGATTAAACTTGGCGCCACTTCCGGAACCGGTACACCTCACATAAACAGTGTAGATTCTTGTGTTGTTCAGCCTCTAGATAGAATGTGTGAGCTTTTAACACTCCATAACTCGTTACCAAAACAAATAACCTAGTGAAAATCTTCTTCTAAACGAAACGTTACTTTGACTGTCGTACTGAAAAGTCATCTGGATTTTGTTGGATCTTATTGTAGATATACACATTAAAATAAACATTTTATTTCTTTTTATTTAATAAAAAACTATAAAAATAACATTTATTTGAACCAAAAAGCTGTGAAATATTTACTGAATTAATAGAAACACAATTTCTTCTATACAGTTTCGGAATTTTATGAAGGCGGAACTTTCTATATTTTTTACCAACAGATGTATGCAAACTATAAATCGGAAAGTCAGGCCTTACCGAATACTCTGTATTAAGAGAACTCGACCTTGACTGCTCATGTGCTCAGGAACCACTTGGAGTTAGTTTTTCCCTAACGAATCATAACCCGGTAGAAGAAGCTTCATTAAACATCTCACTACAGAATATCTCTAGTTCTATAATTTTGACACCCCGAGAAGTATAAAATAACAAATTCACTGAAACGTTTGTGTTCTGTTCTTTCGCTTCTATGAATTGGGAATAAATTGAACATAAATTCCATGCCAGGTGTCACTCCATTTCTATTACCAGAATCTTAGCATTTCACTCCTTTCCCTTCAACTGTAATACATTTGCTTAGTATATACATAATTCAAGATCGTTTAGCATTCAACATTTCTCAGCAAACTAAACGAGGTCGACAGTTTCATACTAGAAGTTGAGTTCTCTCGGTGAAAGCTCGAGACGTTAATTGTCGATTCCGGCGTACACATAAAACATGCTTAATGCCAGTTATTTGAGAAACGAAGCCCAGGCTAACATGCTATCAGGTGTTCGTGGACGTAGGTTATTTGTATCGTGTAATTTATTGATTTGTTGTCTGTTCACAAATCGAACTCTTGTCTCCACTGATTTATAACTTCTCGATTTCCAATCAAATTCCAAAATCCTGGTCCAATTTCAACGGCGGATAAAGTTGAAGCTGCCTCAATTTGCGATAGTGCGCGACGCCCGGGCAAAAAAAGCTCGTTTCAGAAGTGCAAAAATAGCGAGATACACTGAAACAGGAGAAAGAATCAATCATACGAAACACTAGTCATCCTCCAATAAATTCACAACTCACCTCACCTAACTTTTTCTTTGCAAAAATCCATACCGATTGTGTATTAACTACCTTGAATCTTCAGGATTAGTTGTTTTTTTTACTCTCAATTAGAGTATCTACGCACGTTCGTGCGTAGACCTTTTCAAATTGAAGTTCAAAGCATCGACAACTGTAATTTTGTGATTGTGAATTATCTTTTGCGAAAGCTTGTTTGTATTTAAAGAACCCATTCTCATCACGCATCTCATACTCCGTAGTCGATTTTGTCTAAAGCTCGAGCTTTTTTACATTTTGTTCAACTCTAACGTATCAAATGTATATTATATTTATTTATGTACCTCGGTCTGAGACTGCTTATGCATATATTGCAAAACAATGTACAAATTTTATTTTTTATGATTACTTTAACACTTGTTCCTTATTTTGCACTAATTTTCATTCTCAGCTACTCTAAAGAATGTATCATGTCAATAAATTCATATTATTACAATTTATAATACGCTTTGATATTGAAACGTACGTATTTTCATTGTCTTGTTTCTATAAATAAAAAAAGTGCGTATTCTTAAAAAAAAAAACAATTTTGTTATCAAAAATTTTATTGCACCTTATGTCATATTGCCAAAAACTTAATTTATTTATTTTAAATGTTATTTTTAATGATTTAGACAAAAAATACGCATCCTATCAAAAAATAAATACTAATAAAGTTGCAGATCTTTTTTGGGTGAACATCTTTTGTCTATCAATTTTTTTTCGTACCTTGGGTTGTTTTTTACAGAAATTCAATTTTTTATTGTTAATGTTATTTTTAACGATTCAAACAAAAACTACGCCTTCTATTAAAAAATGATTCGTGATAAATTTGTCGCTCTTCTTTGGTTAAAAAAATTTTGTCTATTCATTTTTTGCATAGCTTGTGTCGTTTGACTAACATTTTTATGTTATTTTCAATGCTTTTTTTTGCCAATAAAACAAAAACTACGCGTCTTATCAAAAAATGATTGCTGACGAATTTGTAGCTCTCTTCTGGGTGAACAACTGTTGTCCTTTTCTTTCGTAGCTTGTGTCCTCTGACCGAAAATTTTTTTTTTTTATTTTTAATGTTGTTTTTCACAAATAAAACAAAAAATATGCGTCCTATCAAAATGTGACATATAGAAAGTTTGTAGATATTTTTGGGTTTACAATTTTTGTTGAGTCATATTTTTTCGTGTCTTGCATAGTTTGAACGCAAAATAGAATTTTTTATTTTTCATTTTTTCGTGACTAAAACCAGAACCGTTGGTCAAAAAATGCTGGTTAAAGAACTTGATCTTTCTTTCAGGTCCCTAAAAACGACTGCCAAGCGCAACCTAATCCGATTAGTCTTTCAAAAGTTATCCGGTAAAAATATGGGGGGGGGGGGGGTCCGCCAGTACAGTGACTGTGGTAATATCGACTTTTCAAATCTTGTTGATTTTTCGGCACCGACATCGTACTCTCCCGTCCGCCTGAATAGAACATTTAAATCCCGTCATATTTTTCTTGATTCTAACAGTTCATGTGTATTTAAAAAAATAATATAATTTTATGATAAAATATTAAAATATTGTATTATTTACGTAAATTAAAGAAATATATATTGCTGGAAAAGGTAAGTCGTTGACTGCAAAATTTGCTTGACTAGAAAATTAAAGTGGGACGAAATTTTAAGGAGGTCAATACTGGAACAAATTTTTCATGAGGATGGAAAGTAGAGATAATGTGGAGCTTTGCTTTCTCATAGAGGGAGATTTGCAATGAGATAAATTTTGAAATAATTCGACTTCACGAGTTCAAAAATAGATTTTTTTTTTGAATTTCCATGTGTGTGTGTAGCTTTTTTCTATTCACCATATGCCGAAAAGTAAAAGAGCTACGATCATGAAATTTGGACGAATTGAAAATCCGATTGATATTCAGTTTTGGTAGGATTTTGAGCTAGATCGGTAATTGAGAAGCAGTTTTTCTGCGGTTACACATTTAAAAAAAAACTTGTATTTCTGAGAAAAACTTGGTTGATAATCAAAATCCAACAATATGATATCTAGCGTAATTGTTCTCGTCTTTGAGACGCGTCGATTGACCCATTATTGAATATTTTATGAGACACTAGTACCGATTTATGGAGCTTAAAAAAAAGATGTACTCTGTTTATATGAGAAAAACTTTGTTAATATCAGGAATACTACAGGACTGTATCCAACATGTTCGTTTGCGTCTTCGAGACACGCCGAATGATCCATTGACGAACCTTTTATGACCTCTTCTGATCTAGTAATACGGATGATTAAATTTGAAAAATATATTGTTTATCTTGTTGATATGAAGGAAACTTTTTTATGATCTAACAATATTGTTTTTGAATTTGACAAGAAAATTATTTTCCTTGTTTATAAAAGGATTTTTCTTTATATTGGGAATATAACAGTACTACATAGGATGTAATTCTTCCTGTCTTCGAGACCCGTGGATTCATCTATTGACGAACTTTCGATAGCCATTCTTGATCAATCAATAGTTACTTAGAAAGTTTAAGAAAAAATTATATTGCTTCTCAGAGGTTTTAATTTGGAATATAACACTACCGCGAGTTAAAAAGTTGTTCATTGTAACAGAACACAGCGATTGACATTATGGTGGGCTCTCTGATGTGCTTCGAAAATAAGATATTCAGTAAGACCGAAACATAAGCTTATAAAATATCGAAAGCATCCATTTTTTGAGCGAAAACCCTCCCTCCATGAGAAAGAACATTCATTTCATACATATTAGGAAGCAAAATGCTCATATAATTAGCACAAAGAAATAAATGTATCGTGAATACATCGAAAGTACTTCGCAGCGGTATTTATTTCGAAGTTCCTCTGATATTGAACAGAAATGAAAAGTTTCTTTGCAACATCTTCCTCTAAAGTTGCACTTTGAAATCTTCTGAACAACGTGTAAATTGACTCTTTAACAAAAGTGACGTCACTGCGTGAAGTATATACTTTACGCACCGGTGGCCATTATTGCGCATGTGCACTTGCAAAAAGAACCTTTATACATGGTTTGCGAATCATAAAATTATATACAGAGGGTCCAGAGACAGTGTGGCAACCTAGTGTCATTTTTGCTGATTGGCTCAGTTTTCTCATAGATATTTTGGTATATATAGATATACTACACTATAGAAAACCTGAACGTAAAATGGTGGCATCCGTTCGCAAAATGGCGACATCCGGCTAGGTTGCCACACTGTCTCTGGACCCTCTGTAAAATTATACTGCTAGTGCCGCGATCTGGCGGAGCAGCGTTCACTTAAGTCTCAATGTGACACAGGCCAGGCGCTGGTGTCACTATTTTCGAACAGCCTTTGACCTGCAACTTTCTCGTTCGGTTATTACAAAAATGGTGTGTGCTACACGTGCGTACCTGTGATATTCGCCTAAGAGTAAAACAGTCTCTTTATCCAAACGTGAGTTTTGCAAACACGCGAGGATAAAAAGACGTTTTACTCCTTGGTACATACGATACTTTATGTAACAAAGGTAGTTAGATAAACGTTTATTTTTTTGCCTGCTGGCCTTAAAAAATTGACTTGCTTACACTTCTTTTACAGAATTTTCTTAAAACTAACCCTTAAAACTAACATCCTTCCACACCTTATCTTTAACGCCGCTCGCTCTTATCGCATTGCCTTCCTCGCTTCGCCTCGCCTCGCACGCATGTCCCTACTTTCTTGCTTTGCCTCGCATTACCAAACTCTGCCTCCGCGGCTAATCCCTAATACTTATCTAGTATTTACAATATTTACATTTACTTACATTTACTTCCTCCTCTATTTACAATCTTTTCTTCTCCATTCCTCTTCCTCCTTCCTTCTCTTCTTCTCCATCTTACCCAAGACTCCCTTCACCCATGCTACTGCCCTTTTGTCCCCCCTTTCATGCATCAGTACCTCCATGCTTATCCCACTCCTTTTCACCTCTACGCACTCCTCCAACCAATGCTCCACTCTTGCCTCCCCCTTCCCACATAATTCACACATCCTCTTCTCCCTAGCGAGCCAGAACCTATTATAACCCACCATGCACCCACATCTCATCCACGCTATAAGCTCCTGACTTCCTTTCCCTCCTTTCTCACACAAATATTGCGCTCTCGTCCTTGGCATAATCCACACATAGTTCCCATTAAACCTTGTATCTCTTATTCTCTCTTCCCCTGCTGTCTTCTCTCTCTCCATGCTGTTTTTCTTAACCAACTCATATACCTTCCTTCCTTCCTCATCCATCCTTCTTACTTCATCCATCTGCAGTCCATTCGTTCTAAAATACCTTTCTCTTTGAACCTCCATCTTCCCACCCCCTCTCCTGTTCTCCTTCTCCCACCAACACTCCCTAACCAGCTTACTTCCCCCCTCTTCCAAAAATTTCTCCTCATACTTACACGCCGGACTCCCCGCTAGAATCCCTACACTCGTTCTCCCCGTCTCCCTCCTGACAATATAATTAGGCGTGTTCCTTGCCAGCCCCTGTGTCCACTTTACATAACTCTCCTGTGTCCTATTTACCTCTTCGCTTTCCTTCCACCCTCACACCTCTACTCCATACAATAGGACACTCATCACTAGTGAGTCAAACAATTTCATTCTCCTTCCAAAATCATCTGCGAATAACTTCTTTCCCAACCCCCACACCTGCCTCATCACCACATTTGCCATCCTCACTCTCTCTTTTATGTGGCTTTTTGCCACCAACACAATGTCATCTGCATACGCTAGCGACGAAATTCGAACCCATCCTATCCTGACTCCTCCTACTACTCTGGCCTCCAGCTTACTTTCCATATCCGCAATTAAAATCGCGAAAAGCGTTGGGCTAAGCGGACACCCTTGTCTTAATCCCCTATCCATCCAGAATCCCTCCGAAATCCCCTGTCCTCCTCTAACCTTATCTTTGGTCTCTTCATATATCTCCCTTACCCTCTCGATCAGGCCTCTCTCCACTCCCCTATCCTCCATCGCCTCCCACAAACTCCCCCTATCCACCGACGGAAACGCGCCTTTTAGATCCACAAAAAACGCGTAAACTCTCGACCCCTTCCTCGCTAATTCTCTATCCACAATGTGCTGCAGAACGTAGATATTGTCGATAGTACTCCTACCTGCCCTGAAGCCCGCTTGCGTCTCCGGCAATATTCCTTTCCCCTCGACATCCTTCCGCAGCCTCTTCGCCACCACCATCGCGTATACTTTATACGCCGTATTCATTAGCATAATTCCTCTATAATTTTCCTGCCTATCCCTATCTCCTTTCTTATACAGAGGTACTATTAACCCTTCTCTCCACCCTCGTGGGAATCCCTCCCCCCTCCATACTTTCTTCACTACCTCCTTCAGCCTCTCCCTAACCTCTTGTGTACTAAACAGCCATGCTTCGTTCTCTATCCCATCCAGCCCTGCTGATTTTGACCTTCTTAACTTCCTTATCGTTTTCTCTATCTGCTCGTCATTCAACTCCTTCATCTCTGCCTCCCCCTTCTTCTACTCCCATCATCTCTCTTCCTTGAATCTGAGCCCTGGAATGATTCTTTAAAAAACTCCCTCCACTCCTCACTCCCTATCTTCTCGCTTATCCCCACTCTACGTTTCCTAAACCTATTTATTATCTTCCAGACGTCCCCCTCTGTCTTAACATTTCCTAACTTTTCCTCCAGCTCTTTCTCCTTTTCCTGTTCTTTCTTCTTACACATCAATCTAAACCTCTTCCTCATTTCTACGTACTCCTCTCTTTTCGCAGTACCCTCTTTCCACTTCTTATACTTCCTCTTCACCTTCCTTTTCATCTTTTTACATTCCCTATCCCACCACGGCTTCACCATTCCTTTCTTCTTCTTTTTAAATACCTTCTTTTTCACGCACCCTTTCACTTTCTCTTTTAAATCCTCCCATATCTCTTCCACCGTCTCCCCTTCGAAGCGTACCTTCCCTAACTGCTCCTTATACTTCTCTATCGCCTCCCTCGTCCAGCTAACCCTCTCCCCCGTCGACACTTCTTCCCCACCTTGCCTTCAGCCGTTCTCACCCCTTATCCACAACCCTAATGTCTGATGGACTGATTCTACCCTCCCTTCTACTGTGAATCTCTCCATCTCCTCCCACCCTTGCATATTCATAACTACATAATCTATTACCGATACCCCCACCTTACCTACGTATGTGTATTCTCCTTCTTCGTCCCCAGTTGCCATACCATTTGCCACCGCCCAGCCTCTATCCTCCATCCAGTCCCTTAGAATCTCCCCCTCCTTATTTATTAACCTATCCTTCGAATTCCTTTCGAAGCTCTCCCCTTCCATGTAAAGGCCCCCTTCCCTCCCCATCCTCGCGTTAAAGTCCCCACCCAGTACCACCATACCCTCCTCTCTTTCACCTAACATGTATAACTATGAAGTTAATGAAAAATGTTGTTGTTTATGTCTTAAGGAATCTAAAATCATATATTTACAGAATACGTACAGTTTTAAAATTCATAAATATCAGATCCTTTACAATTTAATTTAGAAAATTGATGAAATTATGATTTTTGCTGTTCTGTTTTGATTTATTTCACTTCTTACTTTATTAGTTTTCTAATAAATTTATTATGTGTTCTATTAGTTCAGATTTTTCTGCATCATCTACTTCGAGTACACTGTTACTTCTTTCCATGGATGGCTGGAGCTATTTGCGATGTATACTTTCTTGTCGTTGTTTTTGTCCAACTTCTACTTTCCACGCATGGGCTTTTTGAATGCCCGTAATTCCTGGAACTTTTTCCCACTCTTTTTCCTTTTCTTCTCGAAAACTTCCAACTTCCTCTGGAGCAAGCAGTATTAGATTTATGGCGCTAGTATACTTCTTCTCCTCTCGAACAAAGGATTCGGCATCATCTATGGATTCCAGATGTGACTTCTTTAAGTTATGATTAGTTGCAAAGTGTTTTACCAAGCCGCCAACGCCATCACAGAGTAAGGATCTCCAAATGTCACGCAGGTGTCGAGTAAGCTGTTTGATGTTGAAGACACGCTTTCCCCGAAGTTTCTGCTTCATTGTAGGCCACACATTTTCTATGGGATTTGCGTCTGGGGATTGTGAGGGCCAGTTTCAAGACAGTGATCCCATTTTCCTCTTTCCACTGACTACACAGGCGGCTGCGGTGTTTTGGGTCGTTGTCTTCCTGAAGTATCCAATCTGTATTTCCTTGCCCAAACCACTTCTCTGCAGACTTTATCAAAGCCATCTGGTAGATTTTAAGCATCCTTTCGGCGTTCAGGTTGCCAGTGAATACGTGCATTACGCCAAAACCCAGTTTGCAGAAGCAACCCCACACATGGACCTTGACCGGATGCTTAACGCTGCGTTGGACGAACGGTACACCGCGTACAGACCACGCACGTGGTGTAGGAACCCATGCCCAGAACGATGACTCATCTGTGAACACTACGTTCGACCAGTCGCGTTGGATATTTTCGTTTGCCCATGCCAATCGCTTTTGAATGTGCTCTGGTTTCAACAACGGTTTCAGCACCGTGCTCCTCCATCCATAGCCGGCAGATCTTAAACGGCGTTGTATCGTCTGTAGGCTTATATTTACTCCCTTTTTTGACAGAACTTTTTGGCTTTGCCGCAAATTATACGTGGGGTGCTTCTCAAAAAGCTGGATAATCATTTTATCCTCCTTTTTCGTGGTCACACGCGTCTTGCCCCTGTCTGGCAAATCGTCAACGTTTCCTACCTCTTTATAGCGTTTCACCCACTTCCTTACAAAGTCCTTTGACTTTTTCATATAACGCGCAGCCGCTGTGTAATTCATTTTGGGTCCTTTCGGATGGGTGCACAGAAACACGGCTTCGAAACGACTCGCGTAGGCTACACTCATTTCACAATACGTCTTCCCCTTGTCTCAAAACATATGATACTGGACCGAAACTGGCAGCGCGTCTTAGACTAACCTTTCCTGAGTACCATACCATAGATAATTTTTTTTTCGACGTACAACCTTCTGGTGGCGCTGACGACGCTCTTGTGGAACTGACTTGGTAGAAATTCATACCAATTTCGCACATGAAGTTCCGTGCTGTAATATTAAGAGCTCAGCCTACTATAACAGTGCGATTTTTTTCTCCGTGTGGTTCGCTCTATCAAATTGGCGGAGGTTGTGATACTAGGATTAGTCATTATTGTGCCTACCACCAGTGTGACCGGGTCCGGAATATCTAAGTCATGGGCCGGCCCGAACGCGACTAATTCCGATAGCCGTCGCCTATTTTCGTCGTCAGTTTCGATGTCGGTTGTGACCGATGTGACGGATGTGACGTCAGAATCACGTGACGACCACCCTTTAAGGAGCTTATATTCTTTACACAATCTCGAGCTTTTTTCTTTACGCGTGCCTTCCGTACTCAGTTCTAGGAGTTGCTGGGCTTCTTTTATTTCCGAGTTATTTAGTTCTCCTATTAAATGCTTTATTTCCGTGTATGTATTTACCGTTTGCGCTAATTTTAAAAATGCCATTCTTAATTTCCTAGGTTCCGAGTTAGACATCAAATTTTAATTTCGAGGGACGAAATTCGGAAAAAAAAATTTTTTTGTAAGTTTTGAAATTCCGTTATATTTCGCGTGATTTTTGGGAAAATGAAAATTTTAAAGTCCCAGTTGCCTATTTTTCTCTTTAATTACCAGTGACGCGTGCTCCTGGTTATTGCGCGACAAGGTAATTGTTTGAAACCGAAAATTAAAAAAAAAGTTTAAAAAATCTTGTTATTGACTTTTCGACATGTCAAACAAAATTTTAGATAAGTTTGTTGTTGGTTTGGTTCAATTATTCTGAAGCTTGAGGATAGACGGGATATAATCGGTTAGTTTAGATAAATATTATTGTACCAAAATATTTAATTTTTAAATTAATTTTATATCAGACATTTAAAAGAACTATTTTTCAAGTTAAATCAAGGTCAACGAAAAAATTTTAGTTTCAATTCCTATGCTCCAATTTCGAATTTTCGTATTATTCTGTAAAAATTCTGGAAGGCGTACTAATCATTTCGGCTTCTTCCAAACTTTTCCTATCGAATGGAATATTACGGAATGGGTTATTCCGAACTTTTCAACCAAACATGCGAAACCTTGGAAATTTTTATGTTTTTCACTTTTAGTTTGATTTTTCTATGCATTAGTTGAGAATGTTGGAGAAGTGTACGAGCTAGTTCGAGTTATTCCAAAATTTTCCACCAAATACACGAAATTGGTAAATTTTCACGTATTTCACTAATAACATTCTACGTGCGTGAAATGGGCGCAAACTTGTGGCTGTTGTCCAATTATCGAACCAATCTCATTATTCTTTGGGCTTGAGACTGACCGAGATCTCTCATAACCTTCACTTTCACTTTATTTGGACCTTTGTTCTACTTCAGGTTTATATGGGCTCATGATTTATATTTTATTTTTCAAAAAAAGAACAAAATTTTCCATTTGTTTTCGGGGATTCCAATTTTATTTTTAGTTGGGCGCCATTTTATGAGGGGTAATTCTCGGGCCTAAGAGAGACTATGACCTGCATATTAATGAAAGAAGAGATTCTTTACTTTTTTGTGGTTCCGACTAAAATCATACCAACAATTTTTTTGCTAATTTCATTAAGAGTCTCGGAATTTTCAAGAGAAGGGAGGTGTGTTATATAAATGGAAAATGCCTAGGCCATGATTATTATTGAACAATCGAAAAGACTTCGTTTATTAGAGATGGACAAATAATGCTTTACGCGCACGAGTCGAGATTCTTATACAAGGCTGAAAATTCCCACAATCTTACCATTTTAACCTTTAAAAACCGAAAGACCGAAAGAAAAGAGTACATTTTTAATGAGATCTCACTGTTTTTCTTTGTCTCGGACCAGTCCCAGCGATTGAACAAGAACGCACTCCAGAAAAACACTCGCGGCACTTATGAGAGGTGGCGAAGCTCCGCGGTCGAAACACGTGGCTGTTATCTTTTTAATCTTAATTTCTACACTATAAAAGCCCTTGCGACCATTGAGCATGCCAAAATACAAAAGTCCACATCTGAGTTTGATTTGAATCGTCGCTAGATCTTAAGATTCTTAAGTACTTTGAGAATTCATTATTCGGAACATCGTCTCCAGAAGAGGACATTTTAGTAACGATGACAGAACAAGAGGACAGGTCAAGATGTCTACCGAAAATACATGAGGATCGAAATTCAAGAATCGAAGTCCTTGCACAATAAACGTCGTTGCCGAGATCACGTGGGCAGGTATCGCAAGCTGAGCGAGTTCGAAGACTCGTAAATATTCGGGACTGCACCTTGGTTTACAGATGCATTTACCTAAATAAGACCTTCTGAATACATGTGGCCATCTGAAATAGTACATAAGTATCATGCATATTGATAAACTCGGGTTGAATGACACTCCGGTGAAAGAAATGCAATACAGAGAGACTTTACTCTCTCGTAGTAGGGCCAGAGCCCCGTACCCGCTTGCGACTCTGTTGAGCGGTGATCTCAGGCGGACGTACGGTGGCGACCTCCATTTGGTTTGAGCGGAAAAAAAGGTTCCAACATTCGAATCGATTATTTAGTAGATCCGGCAGAATTTCGTCCTCCTTCCTGATACAATATGGTTTTCGTCGATGGATAGGGCTCTAGAGAGAAGTATGCAAATACAAGGTTTAGAGGAGCAAATAAAGTGTTAACAATAATTGCCATGAGTGTTTTCCTGGTGTTTTTTCAGGAATGACCCTTGCTCTGTTGTCTCACGCGGATTGTTTCAAAAGTTCCCGATTCACTCGAGCAAAATTTTAAGTGACGTGGCAATTTTTACCACGTCAAGTGGGAAACCACACATAACAATTTTGTGAGGCTCTTCACTTGGGGTGATCGCTAGAGAGATTGATCAGCAACCTGGGTCGGAGCAGTGTTGTTGAACGAACGTGTCATTCAAATAAATAACACGAGAATTCTAGATCAGTCTAAAATACTTATATCTTACACCTATATACCTATCTACCTTATGCCTATATAACCATCGACACACTACTATTTTCCAAACATGTAAGCCACGCCTACCCCGAAAGGGAAATGGCTTAATGGTATAATAATAATAAAAAAACAAAACTGAAAAATGAATATATCTTGATTTCATATAAATAAATATACGCATGAGCGCATCACACAGGAAAAATTGTTACTTTTAATTATAGTGCAACTTGACCTAAGCCTATTTATTAACTAAAAGTAGAGATGTGCAGTTCTTAATTCTGACAGTAACCAGTCAACACAAACCGACGGGATCTCGGCGAGGTCTTCGTAGAAGGGCTTGCAAGACTCACGTCTAAGACTTTGGCGGGAACCTCTCGTCATATGCATTGAGATCCCGGCGAGACATCTTGTAGCAAGCACTTCCGCCTTTTCCCGCAAGTTTCTTGCATACGGAAAAATTTATACTTGAGGAATTACAGAATTAGTTGCGATGTGGCGGATATGACAAAAAATCCGTAATAATTACAGTCCTACGTTTTTGTAAATTCTACAGAACTTTTTTTATGAGAATTAAATATAATTCAGGAAGAATTCTTAAGCGGGACAGTAATTATAGCAACAGGAATCCTTGAATGTTGCAAAAATAAAGTCCGTTAAAAATAAAGTGGAATACTGGATATTTCATAGAACGCCTTTCAAATCAAAAACACTGCAGAGTTATGTAATTTCTACATCACCGGGCTGTCATTTCCAATATGAAAAAAAATCCGATTTAAAATAATAGAGGAGGGCTTTTATATTTATCGTACTTTGTATATCAGAAGGAAGGAACGACGGAGGACACGCGAGAGACACATTCTTAACTCATTGTACGCACACAAACATAATGCTAATTCTATAATATAACCTACCTAACACACACACACACATATGTATATAGATATAGATAGAGAGAGAGAGGTGAAAAAAAAAATATATAGAGATTAAGTATATTTATTTTTAAAATTTCTTCTTACAAAATTGACCAGCACCTAGGACTTGTTTTTCGTAAGATTTTTATAGAATAATTCAGTAAACAAATGGTCTTTTTGTTCTAGTAAGTATACCATTAAGCCATTTTCCTTTCAGGGTAGGCGTGACACTACCCGCTATTCGGGTAGTGTTTCTAGGTGGATAATTTTCTTGTAGTAAATAACTACTACAAGTGTGGGCTCACCACACCCACGATGTGTCAACAGCACGCAGTATTCTCGAATGGTCACCCATCCAAGTACTCACCGCGCCCAACGCTGCTTAACTTCGGTGATCTGACGAGAACTGGTTTTTTCAGCGTGGTATGGCCGTTGTAGATACCGAATAATTAAATAATGTAGCAAATTAATTTTATAAAATAACAATTCCTTGTTTCTGGGATTGTTTTTCTCTTAATTTTCAAAATTTGTAAATAATAAATATTAATTGTAAATTATTAAAATAGTTAAGCCTATAGATATTCTGTACTAGTTTTTAAATTTAACAATTTTCCTGTATAATTTGAATAATTTAACCGCTAATTATAATTTGAGAAACATATGTACAAGTAAAAATAAAACATGTTTTTTTATTTCAAAATTAACATCAAAGCTTGAGTTTGCACTTTTAAATTGTGCGGGAAATCACGGAGCCAATAAATGCTTGTTCCTTGCACATGCGCACGAATTATAAGATCGCTGCTGGCTGTTACCACCATGTTACTAGTCTGGCAAGTAACGGATACAGACAAGCCTCCCTAGTAACCTAAGGTGATTATACCGTTGCCCGCTAGGAAACTGACATACAAGTGACAATTCTTCTCATTACATGTGATCATTCAGAAACTTTTCACGATAGTAACAGGTTAGCTGGGATGGCACTTATGGCTGGTCTTAGTTTACGAGATATTCTCGTTTTTCTGGGTCTGGGTCGAAATGATTATTTGCGTGTTTGAGTGGGTGATGATACTAGGACTTAAACTGAATCCATTGGCACGATAATCATGTCCCGAAAGCACCTGAAAGTGAGTATATTTCATGTTTGAAGAAAAAGTGTAACGCGTGCGCTTATGGCACTTGCCAAGTTTAGATTTCTTTTTAAGCGGTTTTTCCAAGATCCAAATTCATGAAAATGATCTAAATCCGGCCACACATCAAAACCAATAATGAATCTGAGAAAAATAAAAGCACAGAGCAGTGCTTCTATTATCACAAGACCGGGCCTCTAATCAAGAATTGCCGAAAACGAAAAAGGCAAATGATAGGCAACAAAAAAGTCACGATAAAAACAGAAATGATAAAAACGGAAATGGCCACACCGCAGCTCTTATTGTGACCAGTATTTTTCCGGACAAACAAATTCCATGGTCCAATTCGTCTATGTCTGCTCTTAGCACAATCTCACTTAGTAAAGTGTCATCTCTTCTTGTGAGTGATAAGAAAGATATATGGCTATCTGACTGTAGTGCATCAAACCACATTACCTTTCGAAGAGAGTGGTTCTCATTCTTTACACCATTCGAGGATGGATACGTCAAATAAGGTGATAACGGAATGTGTGATGTGAAAAGAATTAGAACAATTAATGAAAAAGTTTAATTGATCATATATGGTGCAGTGTAAATCTTGAAAATGTATTGTATGTGCTGAGTTTTGAAAAGAATTTGTTCTCATTGCAGTAGGTGTACGCACAACAAGAAATCTGGACGGAAAGTTCACGTACAACGCCGTCGAGGTTGTGAGAGAAGATCAGGTAATCCTAACAGGTATGAAAACAATAACATATGGAGACTATTTTTAAAATCTATAGTTTTCGGCGAGGCAAATGCAGCCGAGAATAATAACCTCCAAATTTGGCATGAACGTCTTGGTCCCGCGAGCCAAGCAACCCTGAAAGAAATAGCGAAATAGGGTCATGTTTATTGTGTAAATTTCTCCGAGACTGATGAATTTTCCAGTAAAACGTGTCAATTTGGAAAAGCCCATCGACATCCGTCTAGAAACTAAAAAACAAGGAGGAATTCACTACTCAAAGGATTTACACATAGCGATGTCGTTGGTCCGATGTTCTCCGTAGCCTTGAAAGATGACAACTCTGGTTTCCGGTATGTTCGTTTTATGCGACACAAAGCAGACATATTCCAGTACTTCAAAGAATAAGTTTAATGGACGCATTAAGGTGCTGCGGGTCGACAACGGCCAAGAATATATAAACAAACAAATGAAGGATTATCTTATACACAGACGCATTCAACTTAAGACTACAGTACTGTACACCACTCCTGAGCAAAACGGAAATTCAGAAAGATATAACCGAACCATAATTAAGAGTGCGAGGTCACTGCTATATGCCAAAGATATGCTGCCTTTCCTGTGGGCCGAATCTGTAAATACAGCCGTATACATACTTAATCGCACTTCGTATACGCAGGTAAAAAATACCACCTCTCATGAAATTTTGATTGGTAAGAAACCTAATTTGTCTTATACAAGAATTTTTGGATGTGATGCTTTTGCTTATATTCCGGACAATCATCAAGTGAAACTTGACAAAAAGGCAAATAAGCTGCAGTTCGTTGGATATCAAGGTGTATCTACAAATGATTAAATTTACAATTCAGTAACTCATCAAATAACCGTGTACAGAAATGTGAAATGTGGCTTCGAGACCGGTATCTAATACGTTCTTCTGATAGATATCGGGCAAATTATATTGAGTACTATAGCCAGAATCTTACCAAGAGGCAACCACGTGTGAGGAGACTACATTCTGGAAAGAAGCAATCAACGAAGAGCTATTAGCCTATCAAAGGAACGGAACATAGAACATTGCTGCTCTCGCACCTTCACAAAAGGTGATTGACTCTAAGTAACAATCAAGGTCAAGTGGTCACCTTCAGCAGATGTTGAGCGTTTTAAAGCACGTCTCTATGCTCAAGGGGTTTCCCAGAGACCTGGAATAAATTATTCGGAAACCTTCTATCCATTCATTAGATATGACTCAGTACGAGTGCTTCTAGCTACAGCTGCCGAAAAGTATTTGAAGATCCAAAAGTTCGACGTAAAATTAAGATTCCTGAATGACGACCTGGAAGACATCTATATGAAAGTGCTAAATGTTATTAGTGTCGCGTGCAAAAAATATGCCAAGGCACTTGCGAGATGAATGCAGAAAGCTGTTATCCTTGGGTCGCTTCGTGTCCTCAAGACACACGAGGGTTTCACCGGCCTGTCGTTGTGATTTCATTGTGCCCTGTTAGCACCCATCTCACGGTTGTGAGACCTGGCCATAAGTTTGATTTACCGCGGTTCTACTGGGAGCCAGTGTCATTTT
>CAKNYM010033347.1:0-10269 GCA_932195095.1 Andricus curvator
TGATGTTATTAGGGTGTTTTAAGATTTCGATTACTTCTCTATGTTTTCTTGGAAAAATATTGTGCGTTTTTGCGATGACGGTTGTTTTGTCAAATAAAATCTTATGTCCTGTTTCGATATGATGCTCAGCTAGCGCTGATTGCGTGAAATGTTTGATTCTGACTTTACTCTCATGTTCCTTTACACGTTGGCTTTGCTTTTTATAGACTTTGCCACAGGAACAAGGGATTTTATATACTCTCGGATCACTGAAAGGTGCCTTTTTATCTTTAGGGTTGTTTAGAAGTTGTCCTATTTTCGCAGGTGGTTTAAATATGGTTTGGATGTTGTGTTTGTCGAGAATTCTTCCTATTTTTTCTGTGATACCTTGAATGTAGAGTAGGATGGTGGTCGTTTTTCTCTCTCTCTTTCTTCAGTAGGTTGTGTTGACTTGTTTTTTTGAGTGTATTTTCTTATTGCTTTATCAATTTGTTTGTATGTGTAATCGTTTTGTATTAGAATTTGTTTAACATTTTATAGTTCCTTTTGTAAGTTATCTTTATCTGTTATGGAGACAGTTCTGTATACAAGGGAGTTAATGATTGATTGCTTATGAGATGGACGATGGTGGGAGGAGACATGTAGGTATCTGTTTGTATGGATGGGTTTTCTGTAAACTTCATGTCCTGATGTGTTATCAGATCTTTTATAAACTAGTACGTCCAAGAAAGGTAATTTTCCGTTTTGTTTAATGTCCATGGTGAACTGGATATTAGGGTGTATTTGATTGATGAAATCGAAGAACTTGTGTTGTTCATCTAGTCCATGTCTCCAGATGACGAAAGTGTCGTCAACGTAAGGGCACCAAAATTCCCGTTTAAGCTTGGATTTGTTAAAGATTTTAGTTTCTAGATTTTTCATGGAGATGTTGGCTATTACAAGTGAGATTGGCGATCCCATTGCTGCTTCTGAGGTTTGTTCGTATAATTGGTTATTGAAAGAGAAGTAGGTATTAGGGAGACAGTGTTCTATCAAAGGTGTGAGATTGGAGAGGAAGTTTGCAAAGGATTCAATAATATCGATTGTATCAGAGATTGGTACTTTTGTAAACAGAGATACTACGTCGAAATTCACTAGGATGTCTTGGGATTGAGTGTGAATCTGTTCTATCTTTTTGATGAAGTCAAAAGAGTTTTGGACTTGTGTGATAGAGTTTTCTGTGGAAGGATTCAGTTTTTTGGCGAGAAAGCGTGCTAGGTTATAAGTTGGTAAGTTTATTGCGCTGACGATCGGTCTGAGTGGGATGTTGTTTTTGTGGACTTTTGGGAGTCCGAAAGTTTTGGAGAGATGGGATTATTAGGTTTTTATTCAGATATTGTTTCGCTGTCAAGTTTTGAGTCTTTTAGAAGGGTTTTTTTCTTGCTAACTATTGTTTTTGTGGGTTCTTCTTTAAGTTTTTTATATGTATCATCAGTAAGAAAGTCCATGATTTTATTGCTATAGTCTTCTTTATTCATTATTACTGTTTTGTTGCCTTTGTCTGCGGGTAATATTATGATATCTTTATTCTGATTGAGTTCTTTAATTGCTGTTTTTTCTTGTTTTGTTAAGTTTGAGGAGGGAAGTTGGGCTTGGCGTAAGATGTTGGCCGTCCTACGCCGGATGTCATTCGCTTCTTCGGGTGGAAGGGTGTATCTTGTGGATTCCAAATTAATGATGATTTCTTCTTTCGGGATTTTGGAGGGAGCTTCTGCAAAATTAAGTCCTTTAGATAAGGCTGAAATCATTTCATTGATAAGAGGATTAATTATAATAAATCATCGTGAAAGCATTAAATCTATTAGCCCTAATCAGATTTCGAAAGATTCTACGGGATTTCAATAGATACTGAAGGATTTTGACGGATTTTTAGGGATCCTAAGGAATTAAGAACTAGTTCATAGATTTGATAAGATTTCAAAGGATTTCACGGTATTTTAAGGGATTTTTTTTAATTTGAGGGGGTTTGATGATTTCACGAGATTTCAAAGGATTTTAGCTGATTTGAAAAGATTTAAAGTATATTCACGGATTTTAGAAGATTTCAAAATATCTCGTAATATTTTAAAATATTTCACGGAACTGCAGAGATTTGAACAGACTTATAGAGATTTTCAGGATACACCAGATTTCAAGGAACGGTTCATTAGTCGACAACAGACCTGAGTAATATGAAATGTTACCTGATAAAAGTGAAATAAAACAAACAATGATAGAATGTATATAATAGTATAAAATGTAATTTCAACAGAAGAAATAGGTTTTAACTAACATATTTAAAAAATATAATCATAAAAAGGAAACTTACGTAACAAATGCTTTAGACCTCCCTTCCCCTCCTAATCCCTAAATAAGGAATAGGAAGATTTTCTGGACATCCTTCCCCCGAAAAAGCCTTCCGTAATCAATAGGCGCACCCTATGACATGAAGGAATGTATTTGAAAAAATTACCTAACACAGGCGGGGGGTGGGGGGTCATACCATTTGACTGCGACTTGTTTAATTTTTATAGGTGTTCAGGTGTATAAGTGTATATTAGGTGGATCAACAACCACATTCACAAGTCTATATGTGGTTTTCAATTGCTTGCAACATCATTATCAAACTTAAGATAAAAAATATCTCTGGCTTTTAGTGTGAGTCATGAAATTTAGTATAAGTTGGTATACATAGCAGCCACTTATGGATTCACAGTTCATACGAAATTCTTGAAGCATCAGCTTTTATTTATTTTTCTATCATTTTGTCCACTCAGTAAAAATGACAATTTTTACTGAAATTTTGCTTCTCACATTCGTGGGGTTTCTTTATTTTAAAAGTAAGTATAATATAACTGAAGGGTTTTGGGGCATAAGGGCGTAAATGCCAAATTTCGGATATGCGTTTTATTGACTTGATTATTATTGTTTGATTTGTTGCCTGATCTTTTCACGATTCAATAGATCCAAGCAGTAGCTCGAAAGTACGACTATTTTGTTTTAAATTAAAAACATGAAAAAGTTATGCAACTCTCTGTGACAATATTTTTGTTTTTCATTCACTTAGTTTACGTAGTTAATTTCGTTATACTATGTATGAAGTATATATAATTTTTTCGTCTATGAAAGGAAGAATTTTTTAATTTGAATGTTTTTCTGAATTGGAATAGGGAACTTATGGTTTTAATTTTTTTCTGAATTGGAAGAGGCCAATTTTTTAAAAACATTTTTTGAGTAGATGGGAGGCAAATTTATTATTTTTAACGTTTAGATAAAAAGGGAATTTTTTTTTTGCAATTTTGTACTGAATTGGAAGAGGGATATGTTTTATCTTTAACATTTTTTTAATGCGAGTTGGAAGGGAGGATTAGTTTTCATTTCGAGCATTGCAAATAGTAGCGTGGATTCATATATTTTTAACCAGAAATCTTTGAACTATTCAGTTCATAAATATTGAAAGTTCCCAATTTTGTAGGTAATTGGTATATATTTTTAAAATGTTCAATCGGAAAGTGTGAAAAGCTTCAATTTTATACATGTCAATTATTCAGCGTCTGAATCAAACATTTCTTAATCTTCAATTTAAAAAATTTTTAATACAAAAGAGTTGCAATCTGATTGTTTAATTTGTGTTTCAGTTTTCGTTACATCAAATAAAGAAATGTTAAGTTTCAGGAATTCGAATTTTTTAATATAAGTCACCGTGAAAAATTTTTTCGAACCATAAAAAACCGGAAGATGGCCGGAATATTTTTTCCTGAATAAAACGGCCACTCTGATCAACTGTAGCATTTTTGAAAATTATTATATCTAGCCAACTTTTGATGATTTTAAAATTCATTCTGATTCTTATCTGATTTCTTTACCTTGATTCTAAATTTAAATGATTTTAAAAACAAGTAGAAATTGAAACTTTGGCAGAGATAGAGTTGAATCAACATAAATAGGTGTTTGCCCTAGGATCTTCTGTTCTTATACAAATTTTGTCATTTAACAAAGTATATCGCATATTACAGTTTAAACAAAGATTCAAGCAAATCGGATTTCTATTGATTCAACTCTACCTATGCCTAGTTTTAATAATTGTTGTAAACAGGATGACAACGTACTATTCTAATTTCTTATTCAAACTCCATATTTTGCAAGCAATGGAAAATATTTCAAAGAAGCGACGTCTAAGAAACTTAATATTTAGAAATATTTTGTATGAGGGTTTCTAACTTACCTGTAAATCCAGAAAAACCGGGGAAACCCCGGGAATTTTATTTAGAATTCGAGTAAGAAATAATATGTATAGCTTTTCCGCCATGGATTTTATTGTTTAGTCAAGAATCAGAAAGAAAGAGGAAAATCTTATTCACTTATTTTCTAAATTGAAAACAGTAGACTTGTCGGCCATTTTTGCCCCCAAAAATCCATATATATATATATATATATATATATATATATATATGTACGGAAAAGGGGTCTTACAGCGACCTATTTCTTCGATGGCTTTATACGGACCTTACGTGTACAATTGTACATGATATATATATATATGGGGTTTAGGCAGGACCTTACATATATATGGGGTTCAATCGGGACCTTACATATATATATGGGGTTTAATCGGGACCTCACATATATATATGGGTCTTTAGCGGGACTAATATTTAGAACCAAAATTATATGAGGGAGCTTATCGGTACTCTTCTCTGCTACTTTGCATTTATATGGGTGCTTAGCGGCACTTGTGTAAATCAGTTCTCATTTCAAATTTATTTATAGAAGTGATATTTAATAATTATTATAAATATATATAAAACACATAAATTAAGCGATATGTATTTTTCCGATGCGCCAGATTTTTTTTCATGTTATGCGTATTTGAATTTTGTGCTTTGTATTTCGAAAGACCCGATTTCTTTTTCCTTAAACCTCTATAACTTTTGACGTGAATGAGATATTTATTATTTTCTTTTCTATTCCGAGAGCGTTCCTTGTCTTATTTCAAAGTCCGCCGGAAAGTTGAAAAGAAGGTTAGAAATTCTCAAAATGACTGCGGTTTTTCTGAACAAATTAAACATCGATTTTCTTCACAAGAAAACCCCAGCTGTAAATTTTTTGCCAATTCTTTTTTAACTTGTACTTTGATAATGAAGATATCTTGTTAGTTTGATGCTTACCGAATAACTTTTGTAGCCAGGCAGATACCAAAAAATGTTAGAACAAAAGTTTACTCGTCCAAAAAATTATATGAAAAATGTTTCTTGTTTTGTTTCAATATCTTCCATGGTTCGCGACAAAAATCCAAAAATTAAATTTTTAGAAAAGAAAAAATTCTCCTGGCCTGGAAAATAGTTTAGCCCGCTTGATGCTGATAAGATGCCTTTCTTCTATGTGCAGAAAGTTTTCAAAAATATTTGGATGCATAAGAAAGGTGGGGTTTTTAAGAAAATATTTTCATTCATGTTTTCAAAATTTAAAAATAGAATGAAAAAGATTTTCTTGAAAACTCCACCTTTCTTATTGTTCGAAATATTTATTCAAAGTCTCTACTGATCACAGAAAGGCATCTTATCAGCACCATGCGGCTCAAATGTTCTCGAGGCCGGGAGAATTTCGTATAATCTAAAAATTTAATATTTTGATTCTTCTCATAAACTATAAGAAATATCGCGAAAAACAGGATAAATTTTTCAAATACATTTTTTAGACCTGCAAACTATTATCGTAACATTTTTTCGTATCTGTCATTGTTTCCAAGAGAAAGTAAAAGATTCGTTTGTAAGAAAAGAGAATTCTCTTGACTACAAAAGTTATTTAGTAAGCATCAAACTCACAAGATATTTTCATTTTCAAAGTAGAAGTTGGAAAAAAATTAGCAAAATATTAAAGGTACGTTTCTTGAGAAAATTTATTTTTAATTTTTTGAGAAAACCCACATCCATCTTGTTAATTTTCAACCTCTTCTTCTCCTTTGGGCGGATTTTGAAAGAAAACGATCAGCCATGTATAAATACAAAAAATACATATCTCAATTAGGTCAGCTACTTGGTATGTAACACGATGACACGAAATCGATTTTAGTACATTTGGTAGACTGCATGATAAATCATTCAGTGAATGTTTTGAACCCTTAATTGTACATTGTACAACAGTCACATTGGTTCCACTTTTATAATTTAAAACGTATTTATTGAAATAAGAAATAATATTATAACAATTAGACTTTTAATGTATTACGTCACCTTACTTATGTTCGAAAAAATTATCTAGAATTTTTAAATATTTCGTTTTTCCTAAATGACATGCGTTACATTATATTCACTTTTGAACTTTTTAAAAGCTCCCGCTCTCTTTCATCAATCTCCTAAATTTTAAATTTGTAGATGTGATAAGATCAATTTCTGTTATAAAATTTTAGTTCCTAATAATAATGTGATTGCCACCGTAGGTGCTAAAATTTGTCTACAATTTGGCAATTGCCCATATATGGGGCTTTATAGGTACCATACATATATATGGGTGCTTAGCGGCACTAATAGTTAGCACCTGAAGTATGGAAGGGTACTTATCGGTACTGTTCCCTGCTGCCTTGCATTTTATGCATGGGTGCATAGGGAGACTCGTTTATTTCAGTCCTCATTTAAATTTTTTTTTATAAAACTGATATTTATTAATATTTGTGTAAATTCTGCTGATTGTGAATTCATCACTGATAGTACAGACGGATGTGCTTATATATTATAAAGGTAGGTTTGTTGAGAAAATCTATTTTTATTTTTTTTTGAGAGAAACCACAGCCATATTGTTAATTTTCAAATCCTTTTGTCCCTCCGGCAAATTTTGAAAGGAAACGATACGCCCTGTTTAAATAAAAAACATATATACATATATCTCAATTAGGTCAAAAGTTATAGAGGTTTAAAGAAAAAAATCGGTTTTTTTTTGAAAAACAAAGCACAAAATTTAAATACCTATAACTTTTTTTTAATTTTCTTGCAAATCGGGAAAAAACGTATCGTGTAATATTCTTTTGGCGAGAACATATTTTCTTCCTAAGATATTCTGCGATTTCAAGTGCAGAACCGTGCCGGATTTGAAATGGATTCGGTCTGTGGAAAGGCTGCTCATTGTGAATTTTATTCATCACTGATACCATCAGTATCTCAGCTTGTGTATTATAAAATTGAAACCTTTTGAAATGTGTTTCATATTTACTGCAACATATTGTAAAACATTCTCTGCTTGAAAATTATTGTAGTTCACTTTCTAAATTTAAATAAGTGAAATGTAAAGATTTTCAATCAGTACTGCAGGACTTCAATTTTTGGGTTATGTCGCCACATGTTGACGCCCCATGTCGCACTACATGCCAGAGAAAATGATAAGTCCCTTGCTTTACTCCGATCACAATGATTCATGATAAAAGTAAAGGGATAGAGCAAAAAATTTACTAGAGTGATGTGCAATTGACTTGCATGCTTAGTTGCGTGTGTTACATCTGGATTCGATCGAAATTTGCCACTTCATGTGTATGACACATTCGCAGCGTAATATTACATTCCCATTACACATCTGATATTAGGTACTCCCCTGATTATTATGTCTTCACTTCATCTCCTTATTCAAAGAAGTCACAATGTGAAATTGTAGCAATCCCTTTAAGGGATGTAATTTCACAAATTTAAATTTGAATATTTTTTTATTTCATCATTCTAGTTACATACGAATCCTCCGTCACGAAAAACTTTATCTGATTAAAACAGTAACGTTAATTTCAGTAATTTATTGATTCTGTGATTTTTCTCTGATATCCAGTAACCGACTTCAAAGTATTTCGATCAGTGAAATTCTATTTATTCAAATTCAGAGTACGGTACCATCTTGTCCACTGAACGTCCAATAGATCTAAATAGAAAGTAAAATCTTCATGGGAAGAGTAAAACCAAGACCTATTTTTTCGATGCCTGTTAATTCTTTGAAAAGCTATACAAAGTAATTTGTATGCCTTCACAAACATAATTTATAAGAATAATGAATATTCTTTGACATATGTGCAATAATGTATCGCGTAAGTTTTAGAGGTACATATATGGGGCTTTATAGGTACCATACATATATATCGGTGCTTAGCGTGACTAATAGTTAGCACCTGAAGTATAGAAGGGTGCTTATCGGTACTGTTCCCTGCTGCCTTGCATTTATATGAGAGCCTAGTGAGACTCGTTTATTTCAGTACTTATTTCATTTTTTTTTATAAAACTCTCCCATTCGAGATAAAGTTACACGAAAAATTATCTGAAACTCAAATTTAAAGGAAACCTCTCAAAAAAATATTAGCATATGGAGCTTAATGAAGAGCATAATTTTTGTGTGGAAAAATTTTGGTGCGATTTCAACTTCGTGAAAAATAAAATATGAACTGCAAATTTTTACGAGCGGAATTTAGTGCGTTTTTTAAAATAAACTCGCCATAACTTTTCTTCATCTCAACGAAATTACTTGAAATTTGCACCCCAAGCGTATTATACTCTTTCAGTGCCTACGAAATTCGATTCGTGTATAAAAAAGTTGATTGTTCAACAATATGTTGTTGTTTGGCAATAGCTTTTTAATACTATGCTTTTTCACTTTCGACGGAAAAAAGTATCGAGGGAATTTTCGAGTTCGAACAACTTTCCGCGGTAAAGTTCTTCATAAGTTTCAAAAGAAGTTTTTTGGAAAGTTGCAGATTTTTTCAGCGAAAAATGAGTAGGGCAGCGTAGGTTGAAGTGAACGCGCGAAAAACGCGATCGTCTTCCGTCCTGTCTTGAGCGCGAGCGTTTGCGAGTGCAAGAAGAACAGACACATGTCGAGGACGGGCAGGCAAACAAAGATGAAAACTAGCGCATTCTTTTTCTAGTGTTGACCAATGTTTTCAAATTTTGTTTGATATCCTGTTCTTGTGTTTTCTAAGCAAAAATAAATTAAAAACTGACAGCAATTAAGGGTCTGGATCGAGAAACTGGACCTGCGTTCGAGATTGGGTGAAAGTATTGTCCGAACTTGTCATCGGACGGAAACCTTAAGGGGATTTATCAGCGTTATAAAATGGTTGCCCAGTTTCCGGCCGCACGGTTGAATATTTTTGTCTGATATTTTGCATACCTCATCTAAATATTGGTCTCTTTTAGTGTCAAGTCTCGGTTTTTTGAAAAAATGTTTATATTTGACGTTATAAACAAAAAGGAAAGAACAATAGAAAAAAAATACAGTGACGCTCAGTACTAGCTGAGTGTGTATTTTCGAGGCCTGAACCTCGACCCTCGTCAAAGCTACGAGGAAGACTTGAATCTCGAGCGCGTCGAATTACCCGAAACCAATGAACCTTTCATTGTCATGAGGTGCAGGTCGGTTCAAAAAACTGAAATTATGAAAGCATCGCGTGATTCAATTTTAATTAGCATAAATAGTTTATTCATATAATTTCAAGAAAGTGAAAAAAAGATTAATGAAAATCGGTTAATATTTGCAGTAATAATAGAAATGTTGAAGTGCAAACGATAGTATGCCTACACCCTTCAATTTTGCCCCAATTATTGTTATTGTTATAAACAAATTACATTAGGAAACAGCCACATAGTGTAATTTTTGTTGAAAAATATATGTTTTCGGATGAATATGCTTTAAATGATAGTGAGAGTGACTGTTGGTCACAATTTTTATGAAACATCAACAATTGTTAATAGTGTAAACAATTTTTTGCAAAAATGTGGAATTTGTGGTTTTTTCTATTTCCGTTCTTCCTTCATTATCTGAAATTATGTAGATATTCGGAAAAGTGACATATGTTGTTGTTATTAATTATTTAATTTTAAATATTATGATTCGTAGGTAGTTGACAATATTGTAATTTTTATTGAAAAAAGGTTATTCTTCTCTGGATATAGTTTGAATTATCGTGACAGTGATTGTCAGTAACAATTTCTATAAAACAATACATGCCATTTTTTTGCAAATTGTGGAATTTGTGCTTTTTCAATTTCGAATTTTCCTTTATCATTTGAATTGCTGCAGATATTATTGAAAAGAACGTAAGTTTAATTATGTTTCTTAAAATACAAATCCTAAACAAATGAAATACGTAAATACAAAACTGTGGTTTTGCGGCCTGCACAATACTTTTTTTTGCACTGAAACTGCTTCAAATGTTTGTGAGAGAGATTAAAAGTAACTGTTTCTATGTAAAATTGACAATAAACATTCATTATTTATTCTTATCACTTATTTCAAAATATCACGAAA
>CAKNYM010033349.1:0-14047 GCA_932195095.1 Andricus curvator
TCATGGATTTTTTAACCTACAGCCAATTGTTCAAACAATTTTTACTGGTTCGAAGAATTATTATCTTTTTTTATCGCAAAGTAATAGCATTTATTTGATGATATGAACTAACTAATACAATGTGAATACCCATTTCTGTACATTTATAAATAAGAATAAATAAATATAAAAAGTATGTTCAGAGGTGGATGTTCACAATTATTAATTAGGCCAAAGCATTCAGGAATGCCAATAATTCGCGTTTATAACATAATACGTCGTTTGAACAAGTACATATTGCTTGAACAATAAAAAACCACTTGCTTTTATTTTCATTGTGAAAAATAACATTGAAAAGAAAGATTTTAATTTTTGGAATAATGACGCAAGATCGAATTAAATGCTGAAGGCTAAATTTTTTGCCTAAATAAAATCTAGAAATTTTCTCTAATCAGTTTTTGATGAGGCTCGTAATTTGCGTTTTAATGGCAACAAATTACATTAAAAACCACAAATTTGAATTTATGAAAAAGCGACACAAGCTAGGTACAGTGAAATTCTTAACGGCAAACACTTTCACGCAAAACAGAAGTCCCGGGCGCAATCACCAAACTACAGATCTTAAAGGTTCGATCTGTAATTGTAAACGGTTTATGCACAAACGCGGCGGAAGAACAAAGACTGAGCTCAAAGCGCGAGACCTAAAAGAAGCGCACCCATGCAGCGTGCTGATTTTTAAAAATAATTGTATTATTGATAATTTATATTGTATTACAGTACGTCACAAAAACATATAACATTCTTATTTATTTAACTTTTATGGCATTTATTTATGTATTTTTTGGCACTGATTCGGAAATTTTACATTATTTATTTCGTAGTAGCAATATTTTCGGAGATGTTCAAAATTCAATGTTCAGTGTCACATAAAAAACAAAAAACCATGTTGCGTAAACATCAGGTCATTTTCGCTTTTTAAACCTGTTTTTATGAAAAACGCGAGAAGATAGAACATTTTCGCCTTCAGATACGTATTCTAAAGAAAAAATACTGGAATGTCCAATCAATTATTGATAAAAAAAATCTTTTCACTCCATGAGTGCTCCATGAGTTCTCTCTTTTTTAGATTTCTTTCATGATAATGGATTATGAATCCGTCCAATTGAATAATCCTCATGTCCGATTCTATGTTTTCAAAGGACTGCGTGATATCTAAAACTTATATGGAAATTATATCACGTTTATTATTATTTCAAGGCAACTATACGTACTTCAAGTTTTCAACATTCAAATGACTGAAATATTATATCACTAATAGTTGTCGAGTTTCACATGCTGAGTTGTGGCTTTAGCTGAAGTTAGCATTACTACAGGTTTTTAACTAAAATTACCAGGCACAAAATTTAGTTTTTGCGGCATATATGAGCACTAAATAAGCACTGAATTCCTGCGCCAAGTACAATGTGATTCCACTTATAGTTGCCGAGTGTCACATACAAGAGTCATCTGAATCCAGCATGTCTACACGTTTTTGTTAAAAAAAAGTGCCCGGATTTTGTGCATAGCACGAAGCGCAAAAGTGAATTTGATACCACTTATAGTTTCCGAGTTTCGCGTACCGGAGTTGTCCAGTGACTAGACTGGGATGTAACGCTCGGATCGACTAGTTTCTAGACAGATCGGCTATTTTGATAAAAAAAATAATGAACAATTAAATAATACAATTATTTTTTATACTATAAACGTCCAATATATAGATTTTTCAGTTGATTGAAAATATAAAAAAGTTTTTGTAAAAAAAAATGAAGAAATGAGTTTCCGCAAATCTCTTGTACATATGCCGGATGTCGAACTTCTGATTTAACTTCCTATTATATTGTTGTAACTTTGTCCCGTCGCCTCATTACCTCGGCCATCTAAAAGTTATATTTTCTCTCATTCTGTCGGATATGCAATTCAATTCATTACATCCCAATATTTATTTCAATAAAACATGTACAATTTTTAAACATTCAAAGTGCTTGATGTGTGAATAAATAATTGAGAATAATAGCGTTTGTATGATTTGACTTGCGATTAGACTATGAAATAATGATTGTTTATTATTTCAAATAATTAATACGTTAGGCTTAATTATCCTTTACGCAATAAATAAATAATTACAATAAATTAAATAAGTCATTTATAATAATATTTGATTTTTTGGAATATCGTCAATATTATACATAGCATTATACATATTATAATTATTATAAATTTAATAAAAATTTATTAAAACTCTGCTATACCTATGATTCAATTAAAAGAAAATGTTTTTGAACATTCTTAAAAAAATCGTTTTTAAAAACACTGTTCTGGTATTAAGATTTCGATCACCTTCAACAATTATTGCTTACTATCTTAAATATGTAAAAGTGTACAATTAATTATTGCTGGAGCATCTGTGCAATTGCGTATTGTAATTTCTTCAATCTTTTATTCTAAAATGATTATTTTCTGAATTCACCTCTGTAATTTTTTCTTGAGTCCAAACCGTGATTCTATCTAGAAACTAGCTGAAATCGGAACAATCTTTATATATTCAAATTCGTAACGAACTCCTAGATAGCGCCAAGACTAGGACTAGACAGCAAAAGGGTTTAAATCAAACACCCAGCAAAACTAGACAGCGCCAGTGTAGCGCCAGGCTAGTTTTGCGTGAATAGACAGGCTTGAGAAAAACTGTACTGGCTTCAGCATGATTCAAGACTGCCACGAAATTTTCCCAAACGGGTCGTGCAACGTTTTGCAAATTTAATATTTCCAAGATTTTGACATTTCCAACATTTGCTACCCAAAAACGCAACATTGGCTGTTGTCGCAGGAATTTTATGAGTCAAATTGCCAAGTTGTAAATAAATTCCAAATATAATATCACGTTGGTAATAAGTTATTTATCACTCAGTGCGATTTGCAAAATGTTTGTAATTTTTCGCTAGTTTACAAAAGTAACTAAGTTGTTCAATTGCAACTTTAATATTTTTGCCGGCCAAACAACGTTTTTTAAATTTGATAATTTTTAGATCACGACACTCCTAACATTTTCTACCCAAAAACGCAATCTTCGCAATTTTCGCTGAAATTCTAGGAGTCGAATTGCAACAAATGTAACAATTATATTAAAAACGATAATTTGCGTTATGTATTTAGTTTTGTAAATCATACCATAGTTTCTTTTCAGTGGAAAAAAAGAAGAAACAACATTGTGCAAAACCTTCGGTATTTTCGCTCAGGAGTGATTAACAAAATGTTAATTTGTTTATAATTAACAATGTTGCCGCATCAAGAACGTTTTGAAAATTTAATACATGATAGAGACTGAGCTTATAGTTACTCAAGTTTGCAAAATGTTTTGAATTTTCGTGGATAAATGGGGGGAAAACTTTTCAAATTAATTTTTTGAAACAAAATGGCGACCCGACCACGTTAAACATATAAAAACACAAATGTACCATTTTTTTGAAGAACTTCGGAATTTTTGTAAATTAACTCAATTTTCATGTCTAATTCCACTGGCCTGAAGCCTCAGGAGTCAAAATTGGTAAAACAGCCAATGTTTAAAATTTTGTGTTTGGTATTTAGTGAAATTATCTTTAGAAGATGTGGTTTAAAGATTTTTTCGAGCATGTGTGGTCTTTTTAAATATAGAAATTCACTAGAAAGAAATCCATAAGATCTAGGAGTCGAAATGAGATTCAAAGTCATTTTTAAAATTTTGGAATTTGGTATTCGACATGATACATTTTTTCACTTGTGATTTTATAATTTTTTTTCTATGTTTGGAGTTTTTAAAATTAGTAATACACTAGAAAAAAATGCGCTAGACTCAGAAGTCGAAATTACAATTACAGTGGTTTTCATAAATTTGGAATTTGTTATTTAATAGAATTATCAACTTCACTTGTGATTTTATAATTTTCTTGAGCATGTCAGGAATTTGTAAGCATAGAAATACTACAGAAAAAAATCGTCAAGGCCCAGGAATAAAAAAAATAAAATAAACAATTACTTTTATTCTAATTTCGACTAGTGGGTATTGTGAATTTACATTTCAAAACCTCACACGTGCTCAGAAAAATGTTTGATCCACAAGTTATAAAGATTATTTCAATAAATACCAAAATCAACATTTTGAAAAGTAAATGGAAATTTTTTTTCAGAAAAATGATTGATTTGAATCTCCAAAAAATTGAGAAGATTTTTCTGAAATTTAGGTATGCAAAGAAATATAAACCTCAAGAAAAGTCTAAAACTCTGCAAATAAGAACATTTTTCAACCTTTTTTTCGAGCATGGGTAACCAAGCTGCACGTGGATCGATTTCAAATTAATTATACTTTTTTAGAACCCTAATACGCTGATTTTACGCATTGTAGCGATATCAAATTCCAAAAGTATTTATTTTGGACCCACTCTACTGGGAAATTGGAGAAGAATTTTATTATTTACTGAGCTTACCGTAAAAAGTAGTAAATAGAAATGAATAGGTTCGGATACATGACGAAGCTCACAAATCCCTGTAAGATTGAAGATGGTTTAAAAAGGTAGGTATAATTTCGTCGCCATCGTGTCCCACAAATTTAGACACTTTTGAAGAGACAGGTGCACTACCTGAGGTGGCAATGTCGCCTTCATGCCGGAACCCTTCCCCCTCGCCATAAACTGCAACTGAAATATTGCACCTTCCGAAAGGAAAAACAACAGCCCTATTGGGTACCTATTGTTTTGTTCAAATCGAGTTCCAACAGTATATTCTGTTTCAAACTATGGATTTGAAAATTTTTTGAATTCAATGAATTTAATTTAAAATTATTTTATTTAATTCAATTTAGTTTGGAAAAAAATTAAAATTTAATTTTTAAATTTTAATATCTAGGTTAAACCCCCTAATATTCGTAGATCATCCTTCTAATTTCTATTTGTTTCAGCGTATACTATAAAACTGAACTATATTATAAATGGATGATATATATTTAGTAATAAAGAAAATTACATTTTTCTCAAATTGATGATTTTAGCACTCTTTCAACATAATATATTCAATTTTCAAGCGATATTCAAGTTGAAATATATCAAGAATTATTGAAGCTTCTGTTTGGAAACTATACAAATTTGCAACAGTAGTCGGTATACGATTGAAATCTAGATTTGTCCATTTTTTAATATTCTAATTTGAAAATATTTGATTTCGAATTTTCTCTTCAAAATGTTTAGCCAATAAGTGTTACAAATTAAAATAGTGCAATTTTGAAAAATCTGTTGTCGGAAAGAAAATCGTAAATGTCTTATAACCGAAAGCCTAAGATGGAAATAAAGAATAGGTGAATTTAAAGTATTATGAATAAATTTGTGTTATATTAGCCGTTAGGACTATTTTTATATTTATATACTGAAGACGTTGGACATGTTATTTTAGGCAATCAGCGAAAAGGTTCAAAAATATTTCAAGAGGGAACGTGCATTTTTTATGAACTAGCTGCAAATGCCTGGATTTTTATTTCATAACATTGAAGAAATTTGAAAATACGTTATTAAATTTCTTCAAATATCAAGATATTAACATTTTTTCGAAACAATAATTGATAATGCCTGATTAAAAGCATTCGGAAAAATTTTCATCAGATGCTCTCGAAATAGGAAAATTTTGAAAGAAACTTTCCAAAATTGGACAGTTTCATTAGAAAGGAGTTTTTGTTGTATCAGTACTACTTCAAAGCATTAATAATTAAAAAATTTTATTTCTCATTGAAGAATCTCGAAATCGAAAGATTTCAGATTAAAATTTCGAGAACGGGACAATTCAAAACTGTTCAAAACTGAATAATTTCAGATTAACATATTGAAAATTAGATCATATAAAATTCAACTAAATTCGAGTTGTGTTATTTATCATTCGAAGCGTTCAAATTTTAATAATTAAAAATTTCAAACTTTGGAATTTCAACAATTCAAAATTAAAAGTGATTATACTCCTGCAATTAGAAACTAAAAAACTGAATTGAATTGTTCAAAGTCAAAGCTTCTGAAATTTCAGAATTTTAAATTGTTAGTACAAGCTGAAAAAATTTTCAATTATATAGACTTTTACAATTGAATTATGCTAAAAAAATGTAAGAAATAAAGTAATTTTGAGCACGCAACAATAAAAATAAAAACATTTCTAATACGGAGCGTTGAAAATTTAGCAAATCTTAAATCATTTAGAACTGATCCAATTTTCAATTACTTAGAATTGCGATATTATAACGTTTTTATACTCTTCACCTTTAAATTTTAAATTGTTTCAAGTACATTAAAATCGTCTCAAAATTAATATTCTGCAAATTGTCAACTATACTTTTAAAAATTTCAACAATTCAATTTCAATTGCAAAATTAATACTGTTGAAAGAGAAAGATGGAAAATTCAGCGTTCAACATGAGAATTGGAAACTCTAAAATTTTAACCAGTCAGAATTAAAAAAATTTATTCAATTACCAAGGTCTCAATTTCATATCAAACAATTTTCATCTGTTTTGATTCTAAGTAACATATAATTTCTAACTTTTTAAATATAATTTCTAACTTTTTAAATATAAATCTTTTAGCTTTCCACAGTTCATTCAGAATCATTATTCATTCTTTGAATCTTCCAATCAAATATATTTGAAATGATTCATTCGTGAAAATCTTCAACTAAAAGTTTAAATATTATTACGTTGGAAATTTTTAAATATAATGCAAAAGAAGATCTCTATGCCTCCAATTTTTTAAATTGCACCATTTAAATTGAAAAAAGCAGAAAATATTTGTATTTAACATTGAAACCAAACAACTCAGCAAATGTTGCAATTTTAAATGATTTGATAGTGTAACTAAATTACCATTTTCAATATGTATGTAATATTGTATCATTATTTTAGTTGGCTGAATTAATTTCCAGACGGGCAGGCTGTGCATGCTCAAGGCATAGAATCATTTTTGCAAGAAATATGTTGTTTTTTTTAAAGGATTTTAGACGACACGTATTTCACAAATTTAAAGAAAATTTCATTCTAAAGATGGGAGTATTTGAACTTTCAAAACCTGTGATGCCCTTTATCAAGAATTTATCGAGAGGAAAAAATCGATATGTGCAGTATCTAAAACAACATAGAAATTTTACATGTTCTTTTCGACTTTGATAGATCTTTTCATTCTAGTTTGAAAACTATATTAATATCATATATATTAATTTCAGATAGTTGCGCTTTTTTCCTGAAATTTTTAACTTTTTGGCATCCTTCACTTAGTGATGTGATAATCAATGCAAGTTAATGAAAATAGTTGTTTAAACAATTTACTATTTTTAAAAACTATCTCCTCTCAGATAAGTGTTAGAAAGTTCCGGTTTTTTCTGAAATGGTTGACTTTGCTTTGCCTTGTTAGTTATGAACAAATACTATATAAACATGAGAGAAAAACATATTTTGAACAATCTTTTTTTTTTCGTGAGTATATTTTGCTGGGGGGGGGGGGCTGATATCAAAATATATTCAATTACAAATTTTTCTCCTACGCTCTGCAATGAACTTTTGGTTATAATTGAAAACAAAATTGTGACAATTCATATGCAGACCTAGTCGTCCCACCTACTCTATTTCATTCCTTGTTTGTGTCTCTTGTGTAAGATAGCTTTTTTGTGAATAATTATTTCAAACATTGCGAAAAGAGCAAAACTAATTCACTTAAAAAAGTAAAATATCATTTCAAAAATTATTTTTGTTGAGTTTCACTTGTTATTTGTTCATCACTGAAAAGTCAAAGCAAAATAGAGATTACAAAAAAAAAACTTTCTAGCATTACTCTTAGCACTTATCTGAGTGAAGATAGTTATAAACAATTAAAAATTATTTGAAAAATTATGTTCGTTGAACTGGCTTTAATTGAAAATTGAACACAAAATGAAAAATTACAAACAAACTAGAATTGTCTCGCATTGTTTAAAAACTCCAAAAAATAATGATTAGCGCTAAAAACTCGCAAAAACCATTTTTTCACGTATGGGTTTTTTTGGGACCCTATAAAACAGACTTAGGTGGGTGATATTTGATAATGAATATATTTGACTTGTATTCTATGGCTATTTGTGAAGAGAAGTATTGAGTTTCAACTCCATTCAGCTAATATTGACGATGCTAAATAAAATGTACAAAAACGTCTCTTTTCCTGATGGGAAATACGTACTAAACTTCAAGGGCTTGCGACACCTCTGAATATCATTTTTTTTAAACCGAAAAAATGTATTGTTTGTGTGTATTGAAACAAATTTCCGGTAACAAATTTTGACCAACCTCAATTGTATATTGTCTCCGACGAGACGCATTTTCTCCGAGGAAGGATCCCCCCCTTTCCCCTTCCGGAGCTAATATTAAAATATTTGCAACTCCAAATTTTTATATTACGTTTTACAATAAACTTCTTGTTGTAATGCAAAACAAAACTTTCACAAGTCATTAAATGACCTAGTTCTAACACCTCCCTAAGTTTAAAGTGGACAAAAAGTTAAAAATTTGAGAAGAAAACCGCAACTATCTGGCAATAATATAGATGAAGATAGTTATAAACAACAATAATTTGTTCGTACAATTATTTTTGCTCAACTCAAATGATTATTAGGTCACTCCAGGTGAAAAATAGACAAATAGTTGAAAATTTCAGAAAAAACAGCAACTTTCTACCATGAAGCAAAGATAATATCATTAGCAATAATAATAAATTGTTCGAACAATTATTGTTGTTAAATTTGATTGAATATCACTTTACTTTAATCAGAAATTAGAAAAAAAGTCAAAACTGTTAGAGAAAACCGCAACTTTCTAGCATTTATCTAAGAGAAGATAGCTAATAACAATAGTAATTTGTTTAAACAATTTTTTTCTGAACCAAAATGAATATTAACTCATTTCAAGTGATAAGTGGACAAAAAGTTACAAGTTTTAGAAAAAACCGCGGTTTCTAGCATTATTGAAAGAGAATATCTTTAACAATAATAACAAATATGTTAAACAATTTTTTTATCAACATAAATTATGTATCAACTCGCTCTCATTGAAAATTGGACAAAAAGTGCAATTTAAAAAAAAAAACGCGACTTTCGAACTCTATTCTAAGCGAAAATTGCTAAAAACAATAGTAAATTGTTTGAAAAATTTATTTAAGCATCTAATTGTCAGTATAAATTAGTATTTCATGTATCGGTAGAAATTTGAATTTAAAAACCGCAAGCAAATCATAATTAGCGCCAAAAACGAATTTACGAGAGATCGCTGCAGCGACATATTATAATAAATAACTGTTTAAAAAATAATTTCTTCTAAACCAATGATATTTCGAATGAGCTTAGTTGTCTGATTATGAATCAATTGTCAGATCACATAGATACCTGGGAGACATGGACGCCAGGTAAGAATTCTACCTCCCAGACGTGGCAACACCGCTTGAGGTGAGTACGTATAACGTCTAACGCGCTTCCTTATATATAGAGGAGGTCACTTCGTACATCCAGTATCACAAATATATATAAATTCCAAAATGAAAAATTGTTACCCCTCTTTTGAGAAACCTGATCAGAAGGCCCCCCTCAACGTATATATGCATATAAATTTCAAATATTTTCACGGAAAAAAGCGGAGGCGAGAACGTAGGGTGAACTACACGGAGGTGACAACGTACAGTCTATACATATATATATATATATATATATATATATATATATATATATATAGGAACAAAAAAGAATTATTTATTTTATATGAAATCATGTTTTTTTCATTTGCAACAAACTACATTTGAGCTGTGCAATAATGGTTACTTCTGGTTTAAACAGAGCATGCACTTGGAAAATGTTTGATGTTTGCTGTCAGAGTGAGTTTTATTGATATTAGCTTCCGAATTGTGTATAATATGCAGAATTAGTAAAAGTTGAAATGTATAAAACAGCAATTATGATTAATTTGTCGACTAGTTTAGTCGCCACTAGCACTTATATGCACTAATATGTCCCCAGGATACGTTTGTTTCAAAGATCAAAATCCGTCCAATGATCAGGAATATCTTAGTTATTTTTTCAAAATCCTGGTCAGTACTTGTTTGAACAATCTTTTTTAACGATTTCATTATTGATCAACAAACAAAAACTATAAAATTATTTTTAGCATCTCTGGGCAAAAGTAAAACTTTTTGCTCTTTGCACTTTTTTCGCAGGGTAAACAGTTTGCAATGAACAGCGTTAAAAATAAATGATTTTGTAACCAAATTCACATATTTGCATGGTTGTACCTTAGAATCTCTTGATCAGAAAAATGTAAAGCTTCCATATTGTGTATATCGACGTCAGATCTCTTAAAAGGGGGCTTCCATAAACTGCGAGGCCCAATTTTGGCCGGCGCCAGCAAGGTAGCTCGCTGCCGGCCAGTTTTTTTCCTCCCGGGTGCGAAGTTTCGAAAAGCATGTAGCTATGCATTTTTAAGCACTGATCGCAAGTATGGCTGTTAATATTGGAAAAAAAAACACAATTTTCAAGGTCAAAACTTTAAAAAACCACGTTTTTGAAAAGAAACATTTTATGTTTACAACATTTTTTTCAAATCTTGTATACTGATGTATTTCGATGCGCTGCTTAAGAACAGGGACATGAAAATATATGAAATACCGGTAAAAAGCATATTTAAAGCATACGGAAGGGACTGTCACGCATTTTAGAGTAAGGCCATGTAATTTAAACCTTGTTTTGTTAGTTTTGGTTTTTTACGCTTTGGATGGAACGTTCTATGTATATATCACACTTTATCGTCGATTTGCGACTCAAGAATTACGATTAGCGAGCCGTGGTGGCGGGAAAACACCCCTGTGACTGATCACAAAAATAATGTTGGTCAAACCCCTACCCTTTTCCAACGTCTCGTGGGGCAGAAAGACACCCCTCTCTGGTCATAGAAATAATGTTGGTCAAACCCCTGTCCCTTTAAAACGTATCGTGGGGGGGGAGACACCCCTGTTACTAATCACAGAAATAATGCTGGTCAAATCCCTACCCCTTTGAAACATCTCGTGGGGGCAGAAAGCACCCCTTTGACTGGTCATAAAAGTAATTTTGGTTAAACCCCTACCCTTTTCCAACGTCTCGTGGCGGCAGGAAGACACCCCTCCCTCTGGTCATAGAAATAATGTTGGTCAAACCCCTGCTCCTGTAAAACGTATCGTGGGGTGGAAGCCACCCCTGTTACTAATCACAGAAATAATGTTGGTCAAACCCCTACCCCTTTCCAACGTCTCGTGGGGGCGGAAAGCACCACTGTGACTGGTCACAAAAATTATGTTGGTTGAACCCCTATCCCTTTCCAACGTATCGTGAGGGGCAGGAAGGCACCCCTCTGTCTGGTCATGGGAATAATGTTGGTCAAACCCCTATCCCTTAATGACGTATCGTGGGGGGCGGGAAGCCACCCCTGTGAATGGTCACAGAAATAATGTTGGTCAAACCCCTATTCCTATCCAACGTCTCGTGGGGGTAGAAAGGCAGGAAGGCAGTAATCCGCCAAAAGTTTATTTGTTTCGAAGAAAGTTCTTTGGTTTCAAGAAATTTCTTCTTGTTTCAATGAAGATATTTCTTTAATTGAATATTTTTTTTTATTTCAAAGTTATTATTGGTTAAATGAAAAAAATTTTTTAAAAGAAATGGTTTCTTTAATTTAAGCCACATTTTTTAGTGAGTGTGCTTGGTGAAAATACATGCATTTATGTGTGGCTGTATATTTTAATTAAAAAGGGTGCTAGAAATAGGAGACGCGAAAAATGAAAAAGTTTAACTTTATTGTAAAAATAAGACGAAAATATTGGAATACATGTAAACAGTCTTTGTCACGTGATCATCTACCAGTGATATCTACCAATATTACTTAATTACAAGTCATTGCTTCAAAAACAGGAAAAATTAGAATTATTTACACTCTTACTCAATTTTACCCTACTCTAGTCACGATACAAATAATCACTTTAATATGTACGCACACACAGAATCATGCTACAATCGAAACAATTGAGACAACAATGAATTTCACTTTCAAAATAAAGGCAATCTCGCATTATATAATTTTAATTCTGGTTTATAGATGAATAGAGTTTTCGATTTTTAAAGGCATAAAGAATCATTCTCTAGATAGAAAATGATAAAAAAAAGCAAATAAGTATGGAAATGAGATATTAAGAAAACATGTAGAAATGAATTAATTTTATCAAAAACCCTAATTGAAAATTCATATATTTTGTTGAAAATTCATTTTTTTCGTAAAGAATTAATCTTTCTTGTTTAAAAATCCACTATTTGGGTTAAAATTGATTTATTTTGTGTTGTAATATTTTTGGACTTATTATTGTTTTCAGTAAACATTTTCCTGTTTTCTGGCCACGTGTTTGTTTTTATTTTAAACTCCTAAGAAGGAAGGTACTCCAGGTGTCCCTCGCCGATTTAATTCTCCCTGATATATGTTGTAGTACTCGAAAAACTAAGCGACACGTATTTTTTTTTATCTGCGGAAAAACACATTAAGGGGGTGAAACAGAACCCTCAAAGATAGGGGTCGAAAGTGTCGATTGTACAGTTTTGTGTATAAAAACAAAATTGATTTCGACCAAACCTACTGGAAAAGTTTCCTTGTGATGAAAGATGAATAACGTAATTTCCTCGAAAGAGAAAAAAATTTTTGGGGGGGTAAACCACCCCTGCATATTCTTAAACTTAGACTAAAAATTGCTAATTTCGCAGGAAAAAATTAAAAATATATATGTTTTGCACTTGAGACAAAAATAAAGTTTACCTGTTTCACCAAAAAACATTTATAAAAAAATTAATGGGGTTAGCTACCCCTAAAAACTTTTTATTTTGTGTCTATGATAATATATAGTTTCCATACACGAAAAAATTGGGAAATTGTTTTTATAACGAAGGAAATAAAATAGAGTCCATTCAACATAAATAAAAAAATTACGCAGGGGTAAAACACCGCTACATATTTTCAAAGTTGCGCTGAAAATTTCTAAATTCACAGGAAGAAATTAAAAAAAAAAATATTTTGCACTTGAGACAAAAATAGAATTGACGTGTTTCGCCAAAAAGAATTTGTATAAAAATGAATGGGGGTAGCTACCCCTAAACTCTTTTTATTTGGTGTCTATGATAATATAGATAAACGTTTATTTTTTAGCCTGCTGGCCTTAAAAAATTGACTTGCTTACAATTCCATTTTTTACAGAATTTCCTTACAACTAACCCTTAAAACTAACATCCTTCCACACCTTATATCTAACGCCGCTCGCTCTTATCGCATTGCCTTCCTCGCTTCGCCTCGCTTCGCCTCGCCTCGCTCGCATGTCCCCACTTTCTTGCTTGCCTCGCATTACCAAACTTTTCCTCCGCGACTAATACCTAATACTTATCTACTATTTACAATTACTTATATTTACTTATATTTACTTCCTCCTCTATTTACAATCTTTCCTTCTCCATTCCTCTTCCTCCTTCCTTCTCTTCTTCTCCGTCTTTCCCAATACTCCCTTCACCCATGCTACTGCCCTTTTGTCCCCCCTTTCATGCATCAATACCTCCATGCTTATCCCACTCCTTTTCACCTCCACGCACTCCTCCAACCAGTGCTCCACTCTTGCCTCCCCCTTCCCACATAGTTCACACATCCTCTTTTCCCTAGCGAGCCAGAACCTATTGAAACCCTCCATGCACCCACATCTCATCCTCGCTATAAGCTCCTGACTTCCTTTCTCTCCTTTCTCACACAAATATTGCGCTCTCGCCCTTGGCATAATCCACACATAGTTCCCATTAAACCTTGTCTCTCTTATTCTCTCTTCCCCTGCTGTCTTCTCTCTCTCCATGCTGTTTTTCTTAACCAACTCAAAAACCTTCCTTCCTTCCTCATGCATCCTTCTCAATTCATCCATATGCAGTCAATTCGTTCTAAAATACCTTTCTCTTTCAACCTCCATCTTCCCACCCC
>CAKNYM010033351.1:0-13823 GCA_932195095.1 Andricus curvator
GAAGCTTAAAATCTTTTTCTGCAATATGCAATACTGTTTAGGCCCTAATAAGTTTCAAGTAGTAGAACAAAATTGAACCACTGGACTTGAACTTTGAGCGCGAATCACACATGTTGTCTTTATGATATCTTTATGCTGTCTACAGACCTATGAAAAAATATTGAAAAAACATTTTTTTTCGCACAGTTAGAAGGATCTGGGTATGGTTTGGAGGTTTCGATGGGGTTTAAAAAAAATGTATGCTCAAAGTTAGACATTTTTCGACTCTTGATGTTTTTCTAAGTTCAACTTCAAAAAAAGTTTCTTAAAAATGAAGCTTAAAATCTCTTTCTGCAATATGCAATACTATTTAGGCTTCAGTAAGTTGTAAGTAGTAGAAAAAAATTGAACCACTAGACTCGAACTTCAAGCGCGAATCACACATGTCTTCTTTATGATGTCTTCATGCTGTCTACAGACCTAAAATAAGTTATTCAAAAAACATTTTTTTTCGCACAGTTAGAAGGATCTGGGTATGGTTTGGAGGTTTCGATGGGGTTTAAAAAAAATTATGCTCAGGCTTAGACATTTTTCGACTCTTGAAGTTTTTCTAAGTTCAACTTCAAAAAAGGGTCTCAGAAATGAAGCTTAAAATCTTTTTCTGCAATATGCAATACTGTTTAGCCCCTAATAAGTTTCACGTAGTAGAACAAAATTAAACCACTGGACTTGAACTTTGAGCGCGAATCACACATGTTGTCTTTATGATATAATGCAAAATCATTTCTGTGACCAGTCACAGGCGTGCCTTCCCCACGAATCGTTAGAAAGGGGTATGGGTTTGACCAACATTATTTATGTGACGAGTCAAAGCGGCGTCTTTTCGCCCCCCGAGAGAAGCTTAAAAGGGGTAGGTGTTTGACCAACATTATTTATGTGTCGATTCAAATAGGTGCCTTCCCGCCCGCTACGAGAAATTGGAAAGGGGTAGGGGTTTGACCAACATTATTTATGTGACTAGTCAAAGGGGTATCTCCGCGTCGCCCACGAGAAATTGGAAAGGGGTAGGGGTTTGACCAACATTATTTCTCTGTCTAGTCACACGGGTGCCTTCCCACCATCACGAGATGTTGGACAGGGGTTGAGGTTTCACCAACATTATTTCCGTTACTATTCAAAGGGGTGCCTTACCGCCCCCACGAGAATTTGGAAAGTGGTAGGGATTTGACCAACATTATTTCTGTGACCAGTCACAGGGGTTCCTTTTCGCCTCCCAAGAGACGTTGGAAAGAGGTAGGGGTTTGAACTACATAATTTCTGTGACCAGTCACAGGGGTGCCTTCCCGCCCCCACGAGAAGTTAAAAAGGGGTAGAAGTCTGACCAACATTATTTCTCTGTCTAATCACATGGGTGCCTTCCCGCCCCTACGAGAAGTTGGAAAGGGGTAGGGGTTTGACCAACATTATTTCTGTGTCTAGTCAAAGGGGTGCTTTCCCGCCCCCCACGAGAAGTCTCAAAGTGGTAGGGGTTTGATCAACATTATTTCTGTGACCAGTCATAGGGGTTCGTTTTCGCCTCCCAAGAAACGTTGGAAAGGGGTAGAGGGCTGACCAACATTATTTATATGACGTGTCGAAGGGGTATCTCACCCCCCCCCACGAGAAGCTGGAAAGGGGTAGGGGTTTGACCAACATTATTTCTGTGACCAGTCAATGGGGTGCCCTCCCGCCCCCATGAGACGTTGGAATGGGGTAGGGGTTTGACCAACATTATTTCTTTCACCAGCCAAAGGTGTTCCTTTTCGCCCCATGATAGGTTGGAAAGGGGTAGGATTTGACCAAAATTATTTCTGTGACCAGTCAAAGGGGTGCCTTACCGCCACAATGAGATGTTCAAAAGGGATAGGGTTTGACCAACATTATTTCGCTAACCAATCAAAGGGGTGCCCTCCCGCTCCCATGAGACGTTGGAAAGGTTTATGGGTTTGACCAGTATTATTTCTTTGACCAGTCAAAGGGGTGCCGTTCGGCCACCATGAGACGTTGGAAAGGGGTAGGATTTGATCAAAATTATTTCTGTAACTAGTCAAAGGGCTGCATTCCCGCGACCAGGAGATGTTGGAAAGGGATATGGTTTGACTAACATTATTTCTGTGACCAGTCAATGGGGTGCCCTCCCGCCCCATGAGACGTTGGAAGGGGGTAAGTGTTTGACCAACATTATTACTGTAACCAGTCGAAGGGGTACCTTTCCGCCCCCATTAAACGCTGGAAAGGGGTAGGATTTGACCAAAATTATTTCTGTGACCAGTCAAAGGGGTGGCTTCCTGCCACCATGAGATGTTGGAGAGCGATAGGGTTTGACCAAAATTATTTCTGTGACCAATCAAAGGGGTGCCCTCCTGCCCTCATGAGACGTTAGAAAGGGGTAGGTGTTTGATCAACATTATTTCTTTGACCACTCATGAGGTGCCATTTCGCCCCCATGAGACGTTGGAAAGGGGTAAGGGTTTTACCAACATTATTTCAGTAACCAGTCAAAGGGGTACCTTTTGCCGGTACCGGCAGAGAACTTTTCTGCCGTTACCGGCAGTCTATCCACTCCGATAGTTCAAATACAGCGTGTGGGACAGTAGAAATGCAGTAAAGGAAGTGGCTACGATAGAAAAAAAGTGAGAAATTGAATAACATGAAAAAGAAAAATGATTGGGAATACTCACATTTTCACACGCTGGCGGTACGTTGTGCCGCAACGAGGGACCCTCTCACTTTGACGTGCTTTGGAGTATGGAAGGCCGGCTTTTGGAAACCCGCATAGCGTGTGATGCGTGTAAAACTTTGACTGGTGATGCTTTCGAAAATTTAAATAATTTAGAAGGACTCGTGAAATGTCGTGTATTGCCGCCTCAATCTCTATCACCCAGTTCTCCATCTCAAAATACATAACAAACTCATGTTTCCACTTTGCAACGCTTGTTGTGTGAATCTCCAACAGGAAGAGTATCAACATGAGCCTGGTATGCGCGAAATTGAGGGAGTATGGGTGTCAGATGAATTGAAAAAAGCAGTTGAAATGGGGTATGAAATAAAATCTATTTATGTTGGCCAATCGAGTGTCATGACGAGGGTAGTAAACTGGCGTATCCAAATGAACACTCGACAATCGAGGGTGTTGATTTAGATCGCGATAAGATTACTAAAAATCTTGGTCTTCACTCAGTTGCCCAACTGTGTCTAAATTCTTTTTGGTGGAAATTTGGACAACGGGGAAATATAATGAAATCCCGTTATATAGAACCTTTCACTGCTTTTTGTTAATCCTGAAACAGAGGTCTTTGACGTGATAAACCTGTTTGTAATAAGACAAGACTTTAGAGAATTACGACTCGATCCCGTCCCGTGTAGAAATTTGGTCATGGCCCAAACAGGGCCCAGGCTTGGCAAAACTAGGCCTTGGCCTGGCGATCTAGCCTGGGCCAAGCTTGAATGAAACGCCAAATCTGGCCAGGGCCAGGTTATATTGCCAGGCTCGATCGCCCAGCTTGGTCCAGGCTTGGCCCTATTTTATTATCGATTCCCAGCTTCCTCATCATCTGCGTCATCATCATCTATGTACAATAATTTTTCAATTTACGTCGGCCATGCTTATTTTGTAAATTAAAGTTTTGAAAATCATTACATACATCAACAATATATTTACACTCGATAATTCGATGAAAAAGTTTTCTCAATTTGAAGTTAGAAGTCACATGTAATCTTGATGTGAAAATATTATTTATAATTAATATAAGTACTTACTTGCACTTTCACCGCGTAAATATGGGATACTGCCGAGTGCTCGATGCCTCCGGACTCTCAGAGTGCTTTTTATTTTAGGCATTTTTATCGCAATTTAATTTCAATGATGATTTGTATTTTGTTCATCGACCATCATCATCAGCACCATCACCACTATTCTCAATCACTCACACAAAATTTATAAGTTCAGTTTGGCTCAAATTATGACTCGAATTACCTGTCAAGATACTTTAAGAATGTTAATTTATACCAAATTAGCCACTTTGTAAAGATTCACACTCGAAACTCCAAAGTAATAAGTAAACAAAGAGAATAGTACTACGCCATCTGTCGTCAATTTTTGGAACTTCGACACTAGCTGGGCCCAGGCTCGCGCCATTGCAAAATTCGAGCTAGATCCAGGCTAGGGGCACCCAGCCTGGCCCAAGTCTGGAACATGGAACAAACTTGGTGATTTCTGCACGGGGTACGGTTATAAGGAGCCCCTTTAATCCTAAAAAAATACTCTGTTTTTCTCTTTCTCACGAGAACATGTATGCATGTTTTGAATAATTTAAAATTGGTGAGTATAGTCTTTATAATACCTACGTAGATATTCGTGTGTGTGTGTCTGTGTGAGTCAATGAAAAATAATATCTTGTTTTTTGTTTGTTTTTCATTACAGATGGCTCAATAATAACTAGAACAACGACCGAAATATGTCAAGGGGAGGAAGTAGAGGTCGTCAATATGAATATATCTATCCCGGGAAACTTTAACATTATTTTTAGTGAGAATTAATATTTTTATCATGTTTCAAAAAAAGAATAATCACTGTTCAGACAAATATTTAATACTTTTCTTATTTACTTTCCCAGATTACAGAGAATATGATGGAGAAGACCTCGTTTTCGAGATTGTCAGACCACCAGTCGAATACGGCGACGATGATGATGATGACGATGCCCTGGAACCGGGTGAGATCCTCAGAAACCAGAGCTTCGTGCGGATCTCAGAGGAAGCTCTGCGCAGTCTCTCGAAAAAACGCACATCATGATAATAGACGAAGTGTCAGATGAACCGTCATGCAAGAAGAGGTGGACTTGATTTAAAAAAAAATCTTTTTCAAAAAATAAAATAAAAAATAAATAAAGATTGATTCAAATTTTCAGAGAATTTTGTAAATAGTTTTAGATGTATGATTGTAAAAAAAAGATTTATTGTAGTTTCGTGAATAGATTTAATTATACGTTTATCTTTTTTTATTTTTTACCGTATATTTCCTTATGTACTTCAATATCCCTTAATTATAAAATTATTCAGTTCTCACAACACAGATCCTAGAGTTAACACTACGTTTATTACAATATCTTTTTGAAATATTTTGAAACTCTAAACCGTGATGACGATAGGGGCTGGTGGCGGCGGGGACGGCGGCCATGTCTAGTAATAAGCTCATATTAGACATGGACAGGCGCGGCGGCCAGGGTATTAACTGATTTCCTGGACACCGGAGACGCGCGGCGGTGTAAGCTAGTACTACGAGAGCTGAGCTAATATTAGTGATTTTTGAGCTAACTTCGTTCTCCAGTTTTTTGCCATATTAGTTAGACTCCCTGTGAAGGCTTGCCTTAATCATCGAATTATTCCAATGATAATCGAGTGAAATTAATAATTATTGACGATTTGATGCGCGAATCATCAAATAATACAATAGTCAATCTTTTTACCAAGGGTAGCCATCATGAAAACTTGAATGCAATTTTTATTCCGCAGAATCTGTTTCATCAGGGTCATGGTAAACGCGATATATCGCTAAATGCAAATTATATTGTTGTTTTTAAGAATCCCTGTGATCGTGCACAAATTCAACATGTGGCACGACAAGTATTCCCTGAAAATCCACGATTTATCCAAGAAGCCTACCACGATGTCACTTCTCAGGCACAAGGCTATCTTCTCTTTGATTTAAAACAATCAATGCCTGATAATCCGTTTCACTATGTCTTCGTTCCTGCTCAGGGTATAAAACCCCGAAACAGCGATACTTCTGTTCCAGTCGTGCACCTGTGATGAAGTCGAAAATACGTAAAGGTCCAATTGGTGTGAAAAATGCCGCAGCACTGCGCGCTTTATTCCATATGAACACCAATCAACGTCCTGTACTACTTAAGACTGCTGACCCACAACTTGTTAAATTTATTTGCGAGTGTTCGTTAAGAATTTTACACGGGAATGTTCCTTTGAAAAAAAGTGAACATCTAAAGTGGAAAAAACATCGACACATCTTACGGAAATTAGTCACATCGCGCGGTACATGTAAAAGTAAAAAAATCTGCCCGCTTCGCGGGCACATTCTCATGGCGCGCTTCGCGCGCGACTCGCTTCGCTCGCAAGTTTGAGCGCGCCTAGGGCGCGCGACTGTTGGATCTCGCGCTTCGCGCTCGATCATATATTTATCTCGCGCTTCGCGCTCGATTATGTATTCATCTCGCGCTACGCGTTCGGGCGTATTTGCATCGCGCTTTACGCTAGGCTCCTCTAGATTTTTGAACTTCGTGTTCGACTTCGATGAAAAGAAAAAGTTTGTTTGCAAATATTATAAAATTATCAAAACCTCTACATATTAAGTAATTGTTAAATTTATTTTTATTTTAGACTGAAAAGGAACTTTATTTACTCAAGGTTCTATCGACCTTAAGGAACACATTCTCATCCAGACACTCGCGCTTCGCGCTCGATATTTGATTTGAAAATCATTTGAACCGTATGATAGAAACAAAAAGGTTTGAGCGCACTCATGGCGTGCGATTTGGTAAATACACTGAGCGCGCACTTTGTGCTTCGTATTATATGTTCTTCATATACAAATTACTAAATTTGTATTTGATTTCAAATGAAAAGTAATGATATAATTCATGCGACAAATTTTATTAGTTAACATTTTATTTTAGCATGTGCCGTTTATCAAAAAAGTTAATTTTTTCATTTTGAATATATTCTTACCACAAAAATTGATTATGGGTGTGTAAGTCTTTTTTGAATGCACAATTTTTGTTCATTTATATGTTTTCGTACCTTGCATTGTTTTTTCAAAAATTTGATTTTTTTTACTGTCAATGTTATTTTCACGAATAAAACAAAAACCACGCATCCTATCGAAACATGAGTCACAATAAATTTGTACCCCTTCCTTGGAGGAACAAATTTTGTTTCGGTCATTTTTTCGCAGCTGGTAATATTCGTCTGAAAATTTGATTTTTCTATTTTCAATGCTGTTTTTTACGAATAAAACAAAAACTACGCGTCATATCAAAAAATGAATAATAATAAATTTGTAGATCTTTTTTAGGTGCAAAATTTTGGTAAGATAATCTTTTCTGGTATCTTGCATATTTTTACAGCAAAATGGCTTTTTTGATTTTTCATTAATTTTTTGTGCGATCAAAATTTGAATTTTTTATTTTTCAAAAAATTCAAAAATTTGTTATGAAAATATTATAGGGTGTTCAGGAATCAACGTTTTTCTCCTCTTGACTTTTTTTCATATCGTGCGTTTTTCGGCTTAAAATGTTCATTTTAGTTTGTTTTTTGGAATTTTGAAAATGCTATAACTCCAGTAATTTTTTTTTTATCACGAAAAGTCATGAGAATATTTTGTTCGCCATTTGGCGTACTACTAATAACCGTACATAGAATGTTCAAATCTTCCACAAAAGTGGTCTCAAAAATTTTCAAAATGTGCTCACTTTTTGGGTTTTCATCCAAAATAGCTGGTTAACGAACTCGTTCTCTATTTTTCGGCCATAAAAAAGTGTGCCAAAGCTCAATCAAATCTGATCATTTTTTCGAAAGTTATCGTGGCTACAGACAGACAGACAGACAGACAGACTACAGACAGACAGACACCTTCTTAAAAATCGTTTTTTCTAGCTCAGGGGGTCTCAAAACGTGGAGATTTGATGAAAACCGACTATGTCAAATTTGACATAAAACCAATACCTTCTCATTAGAATGAGAATGTAAAAAAATTATCGTACAAAAAGGTGCAGTTTTACCACTTTTGGTAGCACTCATTATCAGTTCACTTTTTTCAACTCCAACAACATACCTTAATCGCTCAACATTTTCCACAACAACAACAGCATAATGATGTTCAAAATATAAATTCTTCTCTACCAACCACCCAAATACCGGGCAATGCTCTTAGTCGGTGAAAGATGATCGTAAAAAATGGAAAATGTACCAACAAGTTCTGCAAAAATGTATTTTCTTCACTGAGGAATCGCGAAAAACAAAGCCAACAAACAAGCAAGTGCCCAGTGATAAGAAAAATGGTACGAAGGAGGAGACGAATCATATGGTGAACGATACAACCGTCAATATTGAGGATATTGTTTCGTCGGTTCCGAAAACATACAAAATAAGGCAGAATTATTACTAGACGAGTTACAAAAGCGGGTGTGAAAGATAGACTATATTGGGATAAAAAAGGTACAGTCTTTATCGATGGACGACGGGTGGAGAATTCAAGCATCATAGATCTTATAAATGAAGTATTACGACATATAAAAAGAGTTTTTGTTCCTGGAAGGCTGCAGTTTGCTAATTTTCTTCGCGAAATATCCATACCGCGAGAGCTTGTGGGAAATAGTCAATATTGGAAAAGTACGCGGCTTTTGAATATTTCGTCAAATTCACTTGAACGGAACAATACAAATAATGAATCACAAAGTGAATCCTCAAATCTTTATACATCAGCGCTTTCAGCCGAGAACGAAGATGACGACGGCAAACAATGGAGAGGAAACTGTGCTGGTAACGCTACATTACAAAATAATAAAGCTCCTGGAAAAAAATCTTGGATATCTTTTCGACTACAAAAATGAAAATATTGTCGGATTTATACTATGATTCGCAACATCAGGCGTCATACGGAGGCATTAAAATACTGGTACGCGCTACGAAAAACAAGTTATCGCGTAAAGAGGTTTTAAACTGGCTAAAAAGTTAAGATAGTTTTAATCTTTATCGACCAGTCAGAAACCGTTTCAGAAGAGCACACTGTATCATTGATAATGTGTATGATTGGTGGGAGGCAGATTTGGTGAACTTAAAGTCTTTAAAAACATACAATAATAATTATTCATACATTTTAGTCGCAATCAATGTATTTAGCAAGCATGGTTGGGCCGAACCACTCAAAAACAAGTCTACAACAGAGGTAAAAAATGGATATACTCATATTCTGGAGAAAAGTAATAATCGCATGCCGATTTTCCTGCAAACTGACAAAGGAAAAGAATTTGTAAGCGTGAGCTTTCCGAAATTTCTTCAAGATCGTGAAATAAAGTTTCGAGTTTCGCACTCTCAAAGAGCGTATGTGGCGTTACTTTACTCACCAAAACACGCTCAGATATATTGATATCCTTCAATTACTTGTAACAGCATACAAAAATACACGTCATTCTAGTATTGGTATGCCGATATCTGATGTTACGCTAGAGAACGCATCCATCGCACGAAAAAATTTATAACGACGTTATTTCAAAAACGATAGAAAGAAAAACCCTGAATATAAGGTTGATGCTGTTGTATGCATTAGTCATGCGCGTGGCACCTTCGAGAAAGGATGTGAATCGGGATGGAGTGAGGAATTATTTCTTATTAAACGGGTTATAACGTGGCGAATATATTCGCCTGTTGTGTACGAGTTGGAAGATTTGGCTCATGAAGTTATTGATGGACTTTATTATGGACAAGAATTAGCAGATGTCAAAAATGCAGATGCACAGAAGGACGAGTTTATTGTTGAAAAAGTAATTCAAACACGTGGAAAAGGTATTCAAAAAAAAGTTTTTGTCCAGTGGGCCGGATATCATGATAAATTTAATTCTTAGGTACCTGCTTCCGAGATAAAACATCTGAAATGAACGAAGATCAGTTTTATCTCATTCTACCTAGTGATAGTAATATGAAATATTACCCCGACAATACAATCAGGCAGTTGCTCTTACGAAGATTCAATTTCCACGCTCATTTCTTCATGTTACCTACACATTGTTATAAAACGGAGACAAAAAGACAACAAATTCTGACTGGTACGTGGTTACAACCAATAGTGTGAAGATGACTGTAAACGAATTGGTAGTCATTTTCTTATAATCAGCGAGAAAATATCGCGCTTTCTTGGCTTTGCACCTGAAGCGCGGTTACCAACAGATTCTTACATGGCGTGTCAACCAGCGAGTCTCACAAATGGATTACCTGAAAAATTCTTGGTCTATTGCGATATTTGTGAACCACGCATCGTTGGAGATGTAAAATCACCACTTTTGAGAGTTGTGTCTGTTGATTCAAAAAAATATATATTTGACTCCACACAGGTGTCAGCTTTTTCAGCAGCTCATTACATACCTCTACTGCATACAGGCTTTCGGACCATCGGAATAGATATAAGGGACCATCTTTGACTTCCGATACCATTTGAGATTGGATCGCTGACAGTGACACTTAACTTTTAGCGAATCGACTAGTTATGATGTATCTTTCATCAAACCAAAAATGACTATACGAAAATTATTACACGAATCAAGTTGGTGGAGGAGGTCTTTCACAAATTTATATTGGATCTCCCTACCAAAGAGGACACGGAATTGACAGTTTTCTCGGTGGACTCTTTCGTCGTGTTCTGCCATTTTTGACTCGTGGTGCACGCATAGTCGGTAAAGAAGCGCTACGCTCGGACATGAATGTCATTGACGATTTGGAACACTATATTCTACTAAAAAGTACCGTGAAAACACGTTTTGGAGAATCTGGACAGAATTTAAAGAAACGTGATATGGAGAAGTTTCAAAACCTTATGAGAGTTTCGGGGTATGAATCGCTGCTCAAGAGGCAGAGACTTCAGTAAATCAGTGAACTCGATGCATCGCGTATCGTGGGCGAAGTTGACAGCAAATCAAGAAAGAAAAAGAGGAAGACAAAGAAAGTAAAGAGATGGTCAAAAGGCAAAAAGAAGAAGAAGACGAAGGGAAAGAAGATATTTGAACTATTTTCTCTATTACCAACTCAAACATCGATAGAAGGTTCTCAGTGGGTTCAGTACAAACCTATTTCATCAATTACTGACGATTTACCTATAGAATTCGTCGTTCCTGGCAACGGAGATGAGTACATTGAGTTACCACATACTATCCTGAATCTCAAGATAGCATTACATGCACCAGAAAAAAACAAAGGAAAATGCATCTTCTATTGCTTAAATAGCTCCTGTTAATAATATATTACACTCAATGTTCAACCAGGTGGATGTATACTTTAATCAGAAATTAGTATCACCACCAAATAATGCTTACGCTTACAGAGCATACATTGAAACATTACTCAACTATGGACGAGCTGCGAAATCAAGTCATTTTACAGCGTCTTTGTGGGTAAATGAAAGCCCCGGGCAGATGGAAGGTATTGCTGATGAAAATAAGGGGTTTAAGCTCCGTCGCGCATATTTTGGTGCTGGAAAAAAATTGACTTGTTTGGTCATATACACTGTAATGTTTTTAATCAGGATAAATTTCTGTTGAACGGTGTAGAGCTTCGCCTTCGTCTTGTACGTTCTAAAGATGCTTTCTGTCTCATGCATTCTACATTTCAGGCATCCATCCATATTGAAGAAGCCACTCTTTTAGTTCGTCGAGCAAAAGCTAGTCTTCGTATTTTGCTTGCTCACGCAAAAGCATTACTCAAAGGACAGCCAAATATCCCATTACTAGAGTAGAAGTGAAAGCAATAACCATTCACGCTGGCATGCAGAGCGAGGCACTTCATCATGTCGTACTTGGACAACTGCCCAGAAGAATAATCATTGGATTTGTCGACAATGTTGCATACAACGGAAACGCCACAAAAAACCCCTTTAATTTTCAAAATTATAAAATAAATCACTTTTCATATATGTCGACGAAATGCAGATCCCATCGAAACCTATTCAACCGGATTTTATGAAAAATAATCTCTACGTTGAGGCATACCACTCATTGTTCACGGGGTGTGGTATTCATTTCCTCAATGAAGGAAATAATATAGATCGTGATGATTACGCATTTGATCTTACACCAGATTTATCAGCACACTGCTACTCACATTGGAATCTTGTAAAGCATGGCTCTTTAAGAATTGAGGTTCGTCTCGAGGAATCACTTGCACACACTATCAATTGCCTAGTTTATGCCGAGTGCGACAATTTCTTGGAAATTGACGGTGCAAGGCAAGTTATTGCAGACTATAACAATTGATTTGACGCAAAAAGGGATTCGAAACACATCAAGACCAGTTCAAACATGTATGGAATCCAGTTTTGTAACAAAAGACGCGTCTCTAAACCGGTTTGAGCATCTCAACGCATGACATTACACGCCCACGTGCACACCTGCCACCGGGACCCATTTATACAAAAGATGCACGTCTAAGCCGGTTTAAACATGTCGAAACATGAAAAAATCCACACACTCAAACATTTCCAAACCATTTCTGTTCAATAAAACATAGATGACCACACAAAACCTGGCACGCATTGGGTCGCTATCTTCGTTGGCAGCTCAGACAGAGTAATATACTTCGACAGTACGGTTTACCGCCACTTATTCCTCAAGATCTTCATCGTTTACGAGGAAACTGTACCCTCTTCAGGTGGAACACGAAACTACTCCAGAGTGCCTCTTCGAACGTGTGTGGTCAGTTTTGCATTATAATTCTGCATTGTATGTGTATTGGGTATTATTGGCGTGAGTTTATTGCAATTTTTACCGATGATCTCGTGAAAAATGATCAAATTGTGATGTGATTTAAAAAAAACTTTTGGCCAAACATAAACTGACTTGTAAAAATGTATCAGGAAGTGAAGATGGTGGCAGCGGCGGTAGTCACTGTGCATGATCACTGCACAGCTGCAATCGTTTCGAATCTTGTGTATAGGTATGTTCTCCGAAACTTGCTACTTTGTATCTATTTTAATCAATGTGTGTTTTATCACATATAGGGTAGAATTATTATATAAGATTTACTTCATCGATTATCTCTTTGCTCTTTTATGCAAAAGAGTATTGCGCCTACTCTCCTGGGCTAAAAGAATATATTACTTTGCGTTTATTGTGTCTCTGTTTATAATTCTACGTAAACATTATTTTAAGTATTCGTCTCCCTCATAGGCTCGGAGTTTTTTTTGTGGAATACATACATGTTTTAGATTTTCCTCTGCGTCTAGATTTTTTCTTTGAAAAAAATAAAATAAAATAGCGTAACACTGAAAAAAAAGTTGGGATAAAGTTCCGAATAGCTGAATATTCCGATTTTATTTAAACTTCGTATAATTATGTATTTTGACGCCCTGATTACGAATATGATAGAGAAAATTGGCGACTAAGCGATTTCCATGGTGAAAACCATAAAAAACACCATAAAAATCATGTTTTTTCCGTTTATCTCAGGAAATACGCAGACTATCGAAAAACGTTTCAAACAAAAGTTTCAGATAGTATAAAAATACATCTTTTTTTGTAGAATACACTTTTTGCCTAAAACCATTATTTTTTGAGAAAAAGAGGATGACGTTGTAAAAACAAGAAAAAGACGAAGAAAGTTACGGAAATGCGTTCGGTCACGTTTTTTTGCGTGTATTTAAACCAATACGCACAATATTATCAAATATCGGAAATAAAAGTTGTACATCTAATCGAGTTACACATATCGTCGTGTGTGACCTAAGTTATTTCTATGACCTGTCACAGGGGTGCCTTCCCGCCTCCACGATAGGCTGGAAAGGAGGTCGTGTGTGACCTAAGTTATTTCTGTGACCTGTCACAGGGTTGCCTTCCCGCCCCCACAACACCTGGGAAAGGGGGTCGTGTGTGACCTAATATATTTTTTGTGCCCTATCACAGGGGTGCTTTCTCGCTCCCACGATAGGCTGGAAAGGAGGTCGTGTGTGACCTAAGTTATTTCTGTGACCTGTCACAGGGGTGCCTTCCCGCCCCCACAACACCTGGAAAAGGGGGTCGTGTGTGACC
>CAKNYM010033352.1:0-15405 GCA_932195095.1 Andricus curvator
ATTTGCCATACTGTGCTAATACTTACTTCCAGTACTTCATTAGTACTCATACCCACGACTGTCCCAGTACTAAATCACAGTACTTATAGTCATTACTGAGCCAATACTAATGCCCAGTACAGTATTTTAGTACAGCCCCGAAGTTGGCAATCAGTACTAAACAGCGTTATCATCCCAAGGTTACGCCACATCGACGCCAGTATTGGCTACCAGCACCACGCCAATGCTGTCAAACTCTGGCCAGTACTGACCCAATGCTGCGCCAGTTGTCAATTTCCCATTGGGTATCTCACCGCTGATGTTGAAATAAATATTTTTGCATGCAGTGGAACTGTTAATGAATCTAGCGATGGACCAGGAAACGCCCAGGTCTCGGAGATCGTCCGCCAAAATGTGTGGCTCTACGCTAGGAAAGGCTGCTTTAAGGTCTAAAAATAGACCCGCTGTTATTTCTTTATTGACGAATCCGGACCAGATTTCGGTTGATAGGATGGCCAGATTATCTGCACAAGATCTGCCCTTCCTGAAACCAAAATGTTAAGGTGATAACAAAAGGTTATGTTCTAAGTACCAATTGAGTCTGTTATAAATCAGTTTTTCCATTAGTTTGAAAAGGCATGAGGCCAGTGAGATTGGACGGAATTTTCCTGGTGTTGATTTCGGAATGAAAAACACAAGGAATTGATTCCAGGAGGTTGGAAAGGCGCCGGTAGCAAATATTTTATTGTAGATGTCAAGAAGAGCAGATTTGGCTTCATCCGGGAAGTGTTGAATGATGTTAAAATCTATTTTGTCAAGTCCCGAGGAGGACTTGGTATTCTGTGATGAGATAGCAATGGAGAGCTCCCTCTCAGTGAAAGGGACAAAGTTCTTCGGCCAACTGGTGGAGTTTTGCTACCACTGCCTTATCTGCTGAGCAAGAGGCGGTAGCGGGTTGTCTGAATCTATTTTTGAAGGTCTTGATAACTCGCCAGACCCTGGAGATTGGAGTCAACCTGTCTAGGGACTCGCAAAATTTTTTGAAGGATTTTCTTCTAGCTATATTAAAAGTTCGTTTAGCTTCAGCTTCTGATCTCTTCAAATTTTCATAATTCAGAAAATTAGATTTCTTTCGAAAAGCGGATGTGGCTGTCTTCCTTTCAGAGACAGCATGGTCACATGATTTATCCCACCAAGGAGCTGGGACAAAACGCTTTTTCCTTCGAGTGAAAGAAGGTCTGATATTGGATGGGGGAGACGCAGATTTAATTGCCTCATCAACACCTTTAATTAAATTATCATAATTAACAAGGACACCCGGATCGGGATAGCTAGAACTTATTTTGGAATTCTTAAGAAATTCTTTCAAGTCAGAGGTAAATTTGGACCACACTATTCTTTTCAAATTGTATTTATGTGAAGAGTAAATGGATATTGGAAGGGGCATCCCTAGACTCGTGACCGCCGGGAAGTGGTCACTTCCAAGGGTTTCATCCCATACACCCCAGGAGCTGCTGGTGAAAAGACTAGAAGAGAATAGCGAGAGATCAAGAACTGACTCGGAATTACCCGGTCGATTACGAAAGATCGGGGCTCCATTATTGATGCAAATTAGGTCAGTTAGGTCCAAGGAGGACCAAAGTTCGTTGCCATTAGGACAATTACGGCCGCTACCCCACGAAGTGTCGTGGCAGGTGAAATCGCCGCCAATGAAGATAGCGTTATTATTCACGTCGAAAATTGAATTGAAAAAGCTTGTCCACTGTTTATCTGAAATTTTGTTATCCGGTGAAGAAAATCTATAACACGTGACTATCAGTAGCTCCCCAGCAGAGGAATTAATTGAGGCAGCTAAGGTCTTAAGGCTATTCTCAACTGTAAGTATTGAAGATACTCTTGAGAACCCAATACCTTCTCTGATGGCGATAGCTAAGCCACCACCTCTGCTGGCCAGTCTATCCGATCGAACTATGTTAAAATTTTTTAAATCGAATCTTTTATCTGGTTTTAAGAAGGTTTGACAGAGGAGTAAAATATCAAATTCTTGGGAGATATTCAAAAGATCACCTCTTTTATTCATTACTCCTTGGCAGTTCCACTGCATGATGCGCAAATTATTAATTTGAGCCATTTTGAGAGTAAGAATGTAGGGATGTCGAAAGCGAAGCGAAACTGTTCGTAAGTGTACTGAGCAAATTCTCTTCTCTCTCTTAACAAGAAAAGGAGATACCTGATGAAAGCACTCCCACCAGGGTAGTGAGCGCCGAAAGGATGTTACCTATGATTGGCATAGGGTTAGATAGGTCTGGCGGACCTGACGTAGTGCTCTCCTTGGGGGGGGGGGGGAAGACTGAAGGGGAAGACAATTCAGAGCAAAGCCATTTTTCAAGTGACTTTGAGTTCTTCCATTGTTGCTGAGGACAGCGAACGCTGGAGATGTTACTTCAGGTAAGGATTTACGAGTCGACGATTGCCTTTTATGGATTAGATTTGTCGTGTCTAGGTGTCGGAATGGCACGAGGAGTCAATGTGACGTCGGAAAACAAAAAAGTAGAGACGCTGGGACCAAAAGGGCACACCCGGAGGAATCGAGTCAACAGTGAGATGGGGAAAGAGAGAGGTTTGGTTTGAAGGCACATTGTTGGAGGAGGCGCCTCGACGAGGTCTAAGAACGGAAATCCCTCTGGAACTTGAGCTCAGGGCAGTCCTTCGAATTTGCACGATGTGGTCCACTAAAGTGAACACAATTGGCCTTTGATTCGTTTTCAGCATCTGGACAAGGAGAGTCGCTCGAATGAGCATGGCTACCACCACAGTGCAAGCATCGGGCTTCCGATTTGCACTGACTGGCGATGTGGCCGTATCTCAGGCATTTCAGGCACATTCTGACCTGGGAAGTGTCTACATGCACAGGCATCGATGCCTTGTACAGAGCAACCTTGTCTGGGAGAGTGGTACCTTAAAACGTAATAAGAGCTGAGCGGAATGGAATGTTCTCAGTTTTGTTGGAGTCTGGATTTTTGACCTTTCTGCTCAGTTGGACGACTTCCCGAACGGAAATTTCTCCCCTCTGAGGACTGAAGACTTCCAGGTTTTCTCTGATTTCAGATTCCGGGATGTCAAGGGGAATGTCTCTGATGACACCCTGGCAGGAGCAAAAACTGGATGGAATAAAGGCTACTAAGCCTTTGCTTTTAAGTTGGGTGTCGTCCAGCAGTCTGTTGGCATCAGAGCTGGATTTCAGAATAACGTATAGCTCTCCAAAGCCATTACGCTTGATGTCAACAACTGCCTTTTTATGTGGGGATTCGTTGGAAAGCACGTATCGGCCAAAATACACTTTGTTTAGGGGTTCCTTTGCTTTATCAGAACCTGGATCCCTTTGAATGATCACTTTACATTGTCCCAGCTGGGACTCGGGGAAACGGTAAGTGGTATTCGGTCCTTTTTTCCTAAAAGAATAAGTAAGGTTAGGATTTGTTTCAGAAAACATTCCTCCTGTATTCGAGGATTGAATCGTGCGCTCTTTGTTGTAAGCGAGTTGCGAGTTGCGAGGACTCCACGTTGGCAGCATTGGGAATGTCAATTTCTGTCACGTCCTCCATCTGCACACTGTCCATGTCTGTCAGTTTTAGGTTGGATTTCAACAACTTGTGGCGTTTCGACTCGTGTTGGTGTTTTTGAACCGCCCTGAGTTTATTGTTTTTGTTTTTTCTAGTGTTGGTATCAGTGTCAGTGTCCACGTGCTTTTCTGTGTTTGTATCGTGTGGTTGTTTAGGAAACAATAGGGCATGTGCTGTTTGAGGGGAAACAGATGATGAAAGATCATTGTTAAAAGAGGATGACAGGGAAGTAGCCCCCCCTGAATCCTCGAACTCGTTATTGTGCGTAGCCATGCTACCACAATTTTGTCGCCTGCTCCACGTTTTCCGCGCTTACGCGCGACGCCACCGCCAGCCGGCGAGGAGGTTAAGTTAAAACTGGAAATTGAACTACCAGGGTTTGCGTTGACGACCTATAACGACAATTAGGGTGCGCAACCCTTCACTCACAGCCCTTTCACTGGCAGGACAAAACGCACTCTCGAGAATATTCAAAATCGCACTACGATTGGAGAGAAGCTTTACGGGCTACATTCATCCATCGCGTCGGTCGCCATCGGCGGGTTCCGACGTTTTTAACTGCGTATGTGTCGAGAAGCCCGGGCCTTTTTGAAACCAATAAAGAATATGAATATTCATAAGATAATAATAACAAACGTTTTTTATTCTTTTTTTAAACAAATTAAATTGAATTATATAAATACCTAGCTCCTTGAAAAAATTTAAGTTCAACCTAATATTGCAAGTGTATATTATATCATTTTAAATAGTCCCGCGCTTCTTGTGCATGCGCAGTGGAAAATATCGGATTTTCAACATAACCTTAAAAACTGTCACAATGCATCTGCGATATCTTCCTTTCAAGAATTTTTAATGTCTATGATTTTAGTGTCTTCATTAAATTTTTCCCAGTGCAATATTAGTTAATTCGAATTATAAAGCAAAATGTGCATCATTAAGTTGTAAAATCTTTTAAGTGAGTCAAGGCAGAAGTGACAGAAAGGCTCTATTAGAACCATTTTAATCCATACTTTGGGTTCATTTAGAAACCATTTATCATTTTGGGTTCCTTTTCAGCAGAAGAGGTACCTTTTTGTTGCAGCTCCTTTGGAACCACAAATTGGTTCTAATGGAAACCCCAGTTTTTTCTGTGCACTCTGGTGAGTGGTAAACTCCCTTATTGTGAATCAGCGCATCAAAATACATAGCATAAATGCAGAAAAATTGACTCTACCTAGCAAGTCAAGATCTCAGGAGTAAAAACATATGCTTGCGAATTTTGACATATTCTGCTTTATTTTAACTTCTTCCCTTACTTATTTTTGGTGACCTTTTTTACATTCAGCCCGCCGGATTGTACAGATGTGATTCGGTATTTAAATAGGGCTTAATGAATTCCATGAGCCACCTGTAGTATATGTTATGATTCACGAGTATAAACATATCAGGAAGATTATGGGGATATCCAGGCCGAACGAGAACAGCAAAGAGGGAAACAAAAATCAGTCCAAAATAACGGAAACACTATTGCAAGCACCAACGGTAGAAGAATTTGAACAAAACAAAAACATGGATAAACAGCAAATAATGGAGATTCCAAGACAGGAATACCAACTTCTAATCTCCAACAGCCAAAAGCAACAAAAAACGATAGGCCACCTATTGAAAACGATCCATGAACAAATGGAAAGGATCCAAACCCTAGAAAAGATGCAGACTGAACGAGACTCCAAAATGGAAATAGAGGAAGGAAGTAAATCTAAAAGACAGAGATTGGAGCAGAAACTGAGTACTCAGGTAAAAACAACGAGTGACTCACGTACAGCAGTTGTGAAAGCAGGAGGATCAGGGGAAAATTCAACAGCCTCGGCAGGTGATGAGCTTGAAGACACCGCTGAGAAGGAGCAAGCAGAAAACACGGGGGACCAGCAATCAAGTGGGTCAACTAGCAGGAAGACAGGAAGGCCACTTCCCATCGTCATATTTGCGGCGAACCAGGGATCAACGGTAAGCCTAATCAAAGAATCTCTAGGTGAGGGCAAATTTCACATCAAGCGCATTAATAATAGTATGCATAACTTGTACACGGAAAACGTAAAAGATTTTAAACAAGCAAAGCAGTAACTTGAAGCTACGAAGGCTAAATTTTACTCTCACACTCTTAAAGAGGAAAAACCCCAATCCTTTCTCTAAAAGGACTTCATAATAATGAAAACGCAGACGAATTACTTGACGAACTGAAAAACCGAAAAGTAGGCAATGATTGCTCCATAGTGATAAAAGCCGACTCATGTACACACTTAATGTATTTGTCTTTTAAATTCAAAAACAATTTTAATAATTTAATCTTCCTTCAGACATGGAATTCCTTGTTATTCACCGCTTTTCAGAAAAATATAAGTGGCTGCAATAAATCACCGAAATGATGCGAGGTGCGATAAAAGTATACAGAAAAAGAAACTTTGCTCGTCTTACTCTACACAAGCCTATTTTAAAAAACGCAGTGTCTCGTCGTCCCGAAATTCGGGATGACTAGTGCAATATTTTTCATAAGCTTGGCTAGTCGTCCCGAATTTTCGGGTGGGGGGCGGGAAGGCACCCCTGTGAATGGCCATACAAATAATGTTGGTGAAACACCTACCCCTTTTCCAACGTCTTGGGGGGCGGGAAGGCACCCCTGTGACTGGCCACATAAATAATATTGGTCCAACCCCCCTAATTTTTCGGGACGACTAGACACAGCCTTTGAAAAAATATAAATTTTGCCAACGCGAAAATTTCAATTTGTTGAAACCCAGGGGCCAACGCTGTTAGTGTTTGCCCCGGCGTTGGACGAGTTTATTGAATCCCAGAGCTCAATTATAAAAGCCACAATTTTCCACAACGAAAGTTAGAAAATCTACAACCCTATGATAAAGGTTTTGTTTTTCATAATTAAAAATTTTTTTTTGTACAAAATTACGAACTTCTATTGAAAAACGTAGAAAATTTACAATTTCCAAAATCTATATTTGTATTTTTTTAGGAAAAACGCTGCTCCTACACAAATATATTATACACTAGATTGGTCCAATTTTTTTTCTTAATTTTCATATATATCGCCCACAAATTTGTTTGTATCCACAAAGCAAATCTTTTAAAAAAATCTGCCTAGAACGCGCGTCTGTGAGATCTCGCGGTTCGCGCTGGATTTTGTCCAAAGTGCGAACGTTTCCACATTAAGTTGAACTCGATATATCAAGTGAATATTATATTTATTCTGTACCTCGCTCTGTGACTGCTTATTCAGATATTGCAAAATAATGTACAAATTTAATTCTGAATGATTACTTTAATATTTGTTCCTTATTTTACACTAATTTTGATTCTCAGCTACCCTGAAAAATGTATCATTTCAATAAATTTATATTATTAGAATTCATAACATGCATTGATATTGAAACAGATGTGTTTTTATTGTCTTGTTTTTATAATTAAAAAAAGTGCGCATCCTATAAAAAGAACAATTTTATTAATTAACATTTTATTGTACCTTGTGTCTTTCTTCCAAAGAATTCATTTGTTTATTTTCACTGTTCTTTTTTACGATTTAAACAAAAAAGTACGCATACTATCAAAAACTAATTATTACAGATTTACAGCTGTTTTTTGGGTGAACAACTTTTGTTTATTCATTTTTCTTTGTAGCTTAGATGGAGATATGAATTACAAATTATTTCAATTAATTTTTTTCTGGAAAAAGATCTTTTCCTTTTGCTCCGCTGGGAATCGAACCTGAGAACTTCCGATTGCCGGTCAGATGCTTTCCCATGAAACTACTAGAGAGGTCGAGAAAAGAAACAGAAAAAAAAATTGGAACAGTGAAATTTTCAGACAAAAAATTGAATTTCCAACAATATAGTTCAATTTGCAACCAAAAAAGTAAATTTTCAACTAAGAAAGAAAACATTTTCAACCAAAAATGGAACAGTTACATTTTTTTTTTTTTTAAATTAATTTTCAACCAAAAAAAGCGAAATCTATAATAATAGAATAGTTGAATTTTTAGCCAGAGATGAATTTTGAACTAAAGTAATGAATCTTCAACCCAAAAATTACTTTTTAACAAAGTAGTATACGTTTAAACCAAAAAACATTAATTTTCATCCAAAAACTGAATAGTTAATATTCCAACCAAAAAAGATCTAAAGTATGTTAATAATAAATAAAAAGCAGTTTATTTTAAACAAAAAAGACGAACTTTTAATAAAATACTTAATTTTTAAGTTTAAAAAATTAATTTTTAACAACAAAATTTATATTATAAATTAAATAGTTGTATTTTCATTGAAAAAAATGAATTTGTAACAGAATAAAAATTTGCAACCAAAAATGAAATAGTTCAATTTTTAGTTTACAAAATAATTTCAAACCAAAAAAAGGAGGATTGAACGAAATGCTTCAATTTCCAAACAAAAGTAATGAATTTTCAACCAAAACGATACATTTTCAAACAAGAAAATTAATGTTCTACCAAAAAGTTAAATATTCAATAAAATGTATGAATTTTCATCCAAATGGTTCATTTTCAAACTAAAAGAGGCGAATTTTTAACAAAAAATAAACACCTAAATTTATAGTTAATCAATTTTGAACGAAAAAAACTGATTTTCACCCAAATAGTTTATTTTAAAACAAAGAGGTGAATCTGCAACAGCAAAGTAAAATATAATAGCTGATATTTCAACTAAAAAATATTATTAATTAAAAGCCATTGAATTCAACCAAAAAGGACGAATTTTCAACAAATCATGTAATTTTTTAAATAAAAAAGATCAGTTTTAAATTAAAAATAAAATAAAAGTAAAATAAAAGAGAATTTTTAAACAAAAAAGTTAAATTTCCAACCACAGAGAAGAACCTTCAACTGATAAAATTTTAACCAAAAACAGTTTAATTCAACCAAAAGAAAGGAGACGATTTTTAAATTTTTTTCTTCTCGAACTGAATGACTGACACTTGGACTCTATTTAACGAATGAATTATAAACTTTTATCAACAATTTGTATAAAAAAATCCATTTTTTATATATTATATTTGAATTTTCGCAGAACTCGGACCCGAACAAATCGCGCACTCTGGTGGGTGGTAAACTCCCCCATTGCGAATCAGCACATCAAAATACATAGCATAAATGTAGAAAAATTGACTCTACATAGCGAGTCAAGCTCTCAGGAGTGAAAACATATGCTTGCGAATTTTGACATATTCTGCTTTATTTTAACTTCTTCCCTTACTTATTTTTGGTGAGCTTTCTTACATTCAGCGCGCCGGATTGTACAGATGTGGTTCGGTATTTAAATAGGGTTGAATGTATCGCATGAGCCACCTGTAGTATATGTGATCACTCACGAGTAAAAAAATATCAGGAAGATTATGGGGATATCCAGCCCGACTGAGAACAGCAAAGAGCCTATCACCCACCACCAAGGCAGAACCGCGATCCTTAGTCGAACAGCGATCGTGTTCTGCATGTGATGGCCGAGCGTAGACATGGGTTTCAGTAATCCGCTGTATCTGCACTTGTATAATCGGTCGTACTTGGCCACCGGGACCCCAAGAAATAATACTAGGATGCAAGCCTTTCGGTATGCCTCCTCCAGCAGGTAGTATCGGTAGACTGAATGGACTTCCTTCAGTGATACGTGGATCAATCAGAAGCAAGCAAAGAGAAAGAATGGAAATTTTAGAAATTATTTGGTGATTCATAATGGGACCCCTACCCGGTGCACCAGACTGAATTGTGTACGTCGTTGCCGGGTCACGAAATGCATCAGTAGTTAAAATATGTTCAGGCGTGACTATAACACCTGTAGCAACTTGTTCGGTTTCTTTCAAAATCTGCACAATGTGGATAGCACCAGTAAACATATAGTCTCCGTGTCCGAATACGGTGTGAGGAGTCATGCGTTTTGTGCGAAAGTGAGGACTTGATGAGTTATCTGCAAGTATAAAAAATTAATCATTCTGTATTCACTGTTGTGGTTCAAAAAAAAAAGAAAATTTGGAATAATGTTTGGAGAAATTGCTCCTCTTTGTGAGATTTCAAAATAAAAATATTATGTGTCTTTTTTGCGATCAGATAATATTACAGGATGGCGACCACTCCCGCAATGATCTGATAAGAAGCACATCTTTGAAAAACACTTCTTCGAATGTGGGTTATGCCCTCCAAATGATATCTATACATCCATGTTAAGAGAACCGCTCGCGAAGTATACGTCCAAACTCTAAATCTGTGATTTGGTATATTCTTTGGAATTATTTTCCATTCACACAAATTACTTTGAATTAACAATCAATTATTTTGCATTCTAGGATTTTTTTTAAATTTTGTGAAATTACTTGGAATGCATTTGGGCTCTTTGAATTTCTTTTTAAATTCCTTGAAATATACAGAATTCAACGAATTCAGAGACTTCGGGAAATTCAGTAAATTGACGGAATTAAGGGAATGGCTGGAAATTAGTAAATTCATGGAATTCGTGGAATTTAGAGAATTTATTGAATTGAGAGAATTTATGGAATTCAGAGAATTCAGAAAATTCGTTGCATTTGTTGTATTCGTGAAATTCATTGAATTCAAATAATTCAGAGAAAAACCGGAATTCAGAGAAAAACTGGAATTCAAGGTAAACATGAAATTCGGAGAATTCATGGAATTAAAGAAATGCATGGAATTCAGAAATTTCAAGGAATTTAGAGAATTATTGGTATAGAGAGAATTTAGAGAATTAGAGAATTTAGAGAATTTCGAATATTCCAGTATTTTAGAGTATTCAAGAGATTTTGAGAGATTCAGAAATACAGAAAATTAATGGAATTCCGAATATTCACGGAATTTCAGAAATTTCCAATGATCAGGAAATCGCGCGAATTCCGAATATTTAAGGCATTCGGGGAATTGCTTATATGTAAGGAATTCAGAATATTAAATTCTAATTAAATAAAATTTAATCACTATTTCTTAAATCCAGAAAAATACAATTAATGGCACGTAATTCTTACACATAGCGCCAGTGTTCTGACGAAATTATTTGATCTAAGAATATTGTTATCATTCAAGATTTCTAATTGACATAACATAGATTCTCGCATACTTCATGAAACTTGCAAATGCGCAATTATATATAATAAACTCATTTGAGTACTTATCATAGATGCTATTCAAATCTCTACATAGTTTGTAGAGCGGTAGGTAAAACATAGTCATTGTAATAATAATGACTTGACAGGTATTCAAGGATTTATGGAAATTCAGAGATTTTCAGGGATTCCAGAGCATTTAAGTTATTATTATACCATTATATTTCCCTAGCAATTCATTGTTACCTATTGAAATTAGTAAGTTAGTATGTACTACTACTTCTAATATTTTAGATAGATCTAGAATTCTCGTGTTATTTATTTAAATGACACGTTTGTTCCGCAACACTGCTCCGACCCAGGTTGCTGATCAATCTCTCTAGCGATCACTTCAAGTGAAGAGCCTCGCAAAATTATTATGTGTGGTTCCCCACTTGGGCCCATTAGTATCCAAGGTCTTTGTAATTCAAGGAATACGGAGAATTCAGAAAATTCGAGGAATTTCAGAAATTCATCATTGTCAAGGAATTTAGGATATTCAAGGAATTCCGAAAATTGGGATAATTTAAGAAATTCACAAAACTCCTTCAATTTTGAAGAATTCGAGGAATTTAGAGATTTCAGGAAATCAAGAGGATTCAATCAATTAAAAGAATCCAGGGAATATAGGTAATTCAAGAGATCCGGGTAATTCAATACAATAAATTGACAGTATTCAAGGAGTTCAGACGATTCAAGTAATGCCGAGGAATGCTTATTGGTTTTAAAATCGAAAATTTCCTCCATCTATTACAGAAAAAATATCTTGTCCAGGAGGTACTGAAAGTAAGCAGTTTTTAACTCTAGTGAAGTTTACAGTATTTGCTATCGGCTATATGATCACTACTGCGCTAATATTTATTGAGAATATCAGTTCACTTACTGTGATTATCTTCCAAGAAACTGCCAAGTATCCCTTGAAATAGAATGCCACCAAAAATTAAGAGCTTCAAATATATTGCTTCCGACATTTCGAACACGAAATTAGATGCTCCAGATAAAAAAATTCTACTTCTTATCAATGTCACACTAAAGGTGAAACTAAAGGCGGAAATAAATAACTTGATAACTGTGGTTAGCGATCGTCTTCTAAATCATACTTTGTTTGCATAGCCAAATTATTCTTATCAACTATTTCAACATTGTTTCCTTAATTCCACAGAGAATGAGCCTTGAATAAAATAAACTGTTTCTTGAACATAATTTTTGCCATTAACCCGAAATCATATTCAAAATAAGAAACTCATTTCAAAGTGATGGAAAATTTTTATTCGGACAGAGAACCATTTCTTCGAGTCAAAAGAAGTTTCTTTCATTCAAAGAAGCTTTTCTTAGACATTAATAATTTTTTAATTTTTCTACATTTCGGGCCATCCATAAATTACGTAACTGCTTTTTGGAAATAGAAGGTTAGAAAAGTTTTACGAGTCTTCACTTTACTAAATTAAACGGGAAGTAAAAGTATATAAAATAATACTAAAATAATCCATAGAAAAATATTCTACACACAATTGCAAACTTTTCCCTTAAAAATGAATTTCAGGAGCATATGTGAGACCTATTAAATAATTCAAGATAAGTAATATTAATTGGTCAATTAATATTTGAATAAATGATATTTATTTTTAAAAAATAGCACAAATTTGTATTTCCTCATTATCGAATAAAAATATATATCTAATTTAAAACACCATAAAATATATTCAAGAATCGTAAATGAAAACAGGAATTAAACCAGCTACATCGGCCTCAATACAATTTGAATTCAGTTTTAATTTTAATCAGTTTGCATTAATCTGTATGGAGATTACTTTGATTCAAATATAAGATTTCATCCCAGAGTAGAAGCAAAGAATTTAATTGATATATTAATTAATTATATATTTTATATCATAATGATATGTTATCAAAAAAAATTACACCAGAGACTCGCTATTTGAACGCGCGATCGGACGCGTTATATGAACTCCTAGAATTGCTGGTCCCCGCAGTTTCTCAGGGGGCAGGGCGAGAGACGGTTGCGACTCCGCCTCTGAAGGGACGCATGCACTATACTACGCAATCAAGTAGATTGCGCAATATTATGGAAACGGTTCAGGCGGCCCTGCCTGTTTACGTTTCGCTGTACGCGTTATATGAACAAGGCTATTTTCAGGCAACCCCCGAGATTGTTCATCTATCGAGTCTCTGGTGTATTCAAATACTCATTCTCTGATATCTGAAAGAAAAGAAAGAAATAAGTTGTAATGTGATTTCAATATAAAATTATCTAAATTCATAATAACAGGAATATTTTAATTACTGTTGATGATTATACCAGCTAACGAAAAAATTGAACTGCAAAGAAGACTAACAAGTACACGAAGACCCTGTAAGATGAAACCCAAACAAAAAAATCGAGTATATTCAAAAAATATTCAGAAGATTTTCAGAGATTGCAGAAGAATTTTAAACTTTAAAAGATTTGAAAAATTCAGATTTTTTTAAAGATTCTAAACCAAAACTTCAGAATTCAGCTAAAAATATTTTTCAGAATTTAAAAGGTTTCGAATAGATTAAAAATATTTTTAATTTCGGCAGCATTTCCAAAACTTTATGAAATATTTTTTATTTCTTCAAACTTCTAAATGTCCTCAATATCTTTTAAAGAGGCTCGAATTTTTCGTTTTATTTTGTGAAAGCCTGTGGATTAAAATTTTTTTTAATCTTCTAGATTCTTTTTGACAGATCTGAAATATTCACAAATCTTTTCCAATTTTTTCAAGAATATCACAAAATTTATATTTATATGAGCACAAAATTAAAATAATAATATTTCTTTTTTTGTAAGTAATTTCAACATTTGTGTGACTGAAAAAAGTATTCAAAAAGTGTGAAGTGTTACATCGAAATATTGTTTTATTTATTTCTATGCAGCACTTCATCTTAAAACACCTTTTTTTATTTAGGAATTATCTATTATGTTTTAAAAATAACACAAATAATGTTACGTAACTTTCATTAGGGGCGGGGGAATGTTACAGTCTCTTACATAAGAGGGGGAGCGGGGTAAAAAAAGGTGGAAAATACCGTTACGTAATATGTGAACGCTCCCATACGCGCGTTAGCATGTGCATTACAATTATTTGAATTGTTATTTTATTTCATTTGAACAAATATTTGGATTATGTCGCTTATATCATTTTATTGCATACTACTATATATATATATATATATATATATATATATATACCATTAAGCCATTTCCCTTTCAGGGTAGGCGTGACACTACCCGATTCGGGTAGTGTTTCTAGGTGGATAGTTTTCTTGTAGTTATAAATAACTACAAGTTTGGGCTCACCACACCCATAATATGCCAACAGCACACAGTATTCTCGAATGGTCACCCATCCAAGTACTAACCGTGCCCAACGCTGCTTAACTTCAGTGATCTCACGAGAACTGGTTTTTTCAGCGTGGTATTGGCCGTTATATTATTGAATTATTTAAATATTTTTTGAAGTAAAAGTAATTACAGGTTGTGGTTAGAGTCTTCTGCGAAAATGTTATAATATTTTGATATCCGAATCTGTGAGTCGCAAGTCTAGCGTTGAACACGAAATTTTATGCTAAATGATTATAAATAGTTTAATTATGGTTATTTCCTAAGAAGAGGTTCTGAATTGATTACATAATTCATTTATATACGTATAAAACAATTTCAAAATTTTAAGAATACTACTACTTTAAAACATCATCCTTAATTTATCACAATAAAATTAATATTTTCAAATGCGAAGACAATAATAGTGTTATTTAATAAGCTTTCCAACAGATTTAAAAAAATTCTTACTTAATTTATTACTGAAATAAACACGAAAAAAGAAAGACGCGTTTATAATACGATTTTTTTCAATAGACTGACAATTCTGGCCGGTACTGTACTTACTTCACGACATCACAAACATTTGAAAAATTATATAATTGTAATAGAGGTATTTTCTACAAATTATAACAAATATTCAACTACATAACCTCAAAGTGAATGATCAATTAATGTTACTTACTTTATAAAATCAAACAATTAGTTGCATTAAAATATTAAAATAATTTTTACATTATGCATATTTTTTTTATTTGAACTTTCATATTCCTTAAGAAGGAGACAATTTTGTGGATATTTCTTCGAAAATAGGAATTTCAGAGAAAGCGGATGGAAGAAAAGTTTGGGAAATATCCCTAAAAATGGGAAAGAAAGTCACTCCTCCTTTGCAAGTTTGTTCCTTGCATTTTCAAAATAACTACTATATATTACCAGGTAAGTAAATTCATTTAATTTAATATAATTTTCTGAATTGACAATAATAATGATACATTTTATAAAGGTATGAAACATAAATGTTCAAATGTTCTATACAAAAATGTGTATAACGAAACCAAGTTTCGTTATGAACATTAAACTATAATCACATTACAATCATATCCATTATAACATCAAAATTGTAGTGTTTACATGTTTCAAAATTATTTGACAATAAAATACATAAGCCACGTTTTCATTTACAAAGAAAATTTTATGTCCTTGCAAATGCAGCTGCTTCGAAAAGAGTAGTATTTTTGAACACAAACCTACTATATTTTGCAAATTTTAGGCTTTTCGAGCACCTTCTTATGCTTTGAA
>CAKNYM010033353.1:0-34464 GCA_932195095.1 Andricus curvator
TATATATATATAAGTAATACTTGCAGTTTTTACCAAGTTTTGCGAGATTTTTTTTAACGTTTTCAATTAAAGCAGAATTACATAAACACAAATACTAAAGGGATCCGAGACCCCGATAGCGGACGTAGACCTCGCGACTGGTTCGAAGTCATAGAACAGCGACGCGTCCCTGAGGCTTTGTGAGGCATTACGACAGCCCAGGCCTCAGTGGTGCAGGCTCGTATCTATTATTACGAGATTTTTACGGACTCAGGGTCGCCTTGTGTATAGACTTGCATCGGATCAGGTGTCCAACTTGGTATGTATCAAGTGCGAATGTACCTGACACACCACTCACCCGGACAATGAAATTAATAGAAAATTGACCCTTTTACTCGCCCTTTTACGACCACAAGTACCCTTTCTTGTGCATAATTTTGATGAGCCAGCTTGCAAGTGTCGGGCCTTTTACTATTTGTTGAGCAATATGAATGCAATGAGATTCTATAATCCATTTTGGAAGATATAAATTGTCGATGAGCGACTTTACAGTCTGAAAGTAGATTTAGAGCGCCACCCTGAATTAACCGGACAGGTACTACGTGGTAGGTAAGAGAAGATAGGTCTACACTCTACATCGGTAGCCAACTTATTTTTATCAACTTTCACCATTCATTGTCAATTCAAAATGAATCGGAAAATATGAAAAATGGGAAACATTGCTAATTTCCTTAAGCGATTGAGTCTGATGCAATATTCTGACGGCATGGATCTCGTTTGAACAAGTGAGACCTTCAGGGAGCGCGGATCATTGACACGAAACAGGACCTACTTATCCCGAGAAGTAAATAGTTTATGTAAGTGTCCACTCTTGTATAAAAGCGAAGCGTTCCTTTTCTTTGCGTAAGACTCTTGTTGAGAAATACAGCAGCAGCAACATCAGCACAGTTAAAAATGTGGGCCATCGCCATCGACACGCACGCGCCCGAAACCCTGAAAAACAACTCATATGATGACCGTGTTTGTGTCTCAAAAACTGTTACGCGATGGATCGCCGTCCGCCCAAAAGATATATTTTTCTCTCCACAATTTGCCCGCGTGCTTCAGTAACATCGACACTTGGCGGCCTCTGTTTATTATCAGTATACTGGCAGCTGTTTCTTCAAGTATCAACATTTCACTAGTCTAACGAAAAAAGAGCCTGAATACTCCATTTATAGATCTTTAGAATCTCATTTTATGATCAAATTTGTTTGGATTAGAGAAATTAGTCATTTGATCCAAAATGATTATAAAATTCAAGTTGTAAAAGTGGCAATCAAATAATCACTGAACCCCCATTTTACTCTAGTTCAAAAAAATAAACCATTACTGAATAAATAAACATTTCATGCAACATTTTTTTGGACCACATAGGAAGGTTCTAGTAATCTAGATTTTTAAAACCTAGATAGCGTGTTTGTTTTAGAAGGCCCAAGGAAGCAGTAAACCTAATCTCGAGAAAAGGAGTGAAAATAAAGTTTAAAAAAATACCGAGTCTTGAGCTTATTAGAGGCATCTGGTGGATTAAAGGTGAACCTGTTAGCCGAGCATATAGGTTCGCGAGCAAGAGATGTCGCTAGTGTTGCAGAGAACGGACAATGTCAATGCCAACAAGCACGTGATCTCGAGGAAAATCGATATGTTCCAGTGTCAAACCTTTAGAATTGTTTTTCTGCGTAAGCCGAAACGAACCCTGGATGCCAAAATGAACCCCCACCATCCTTTAATGCGCAGCATTCGACCTTCAAACCAACCCCCAGACCAACTATTTCTCTTTGTTTCCGTCCATACAAGGGAAAAACTCTTTTTTGAAATTTTTTGCATTATTTTAGTGTTACTTTAAAGTCGAATTTATCGATAATGGTCCTCTTTCTAGGTAGTAGGGTGGCTTAGTTAGACTTAGGGGCCAGGACCCCGTAAATTACTACCTGGTGAACCTTTACGGTCATCCCCGCTGTGCTGAAAAGCCTTCGGAAAAATGGTCATAATTTTTGTCACAGAAAACCATTTTCCAAGTTGAATGTCACGCTTATTTGAACTACGGCATTTTTGGATATTGTGTCCATAACGGATTCCCAACAACGGTTTCGCGTTATCATTATCGTCAATTTGGAGGAAAGTACTTTTTTGTGTAAAAATGTTCCATCAGACATGCGCTTTAATAATTTGCGGTAATACTGAATAATTACATCTCCAAATAAAGATTTGGTGATCCAGAATAAACATTTGAGGAAAAGGGGTTAAAATACAAACTATAGATTTGAATTTAAAAAACAAGGTAAATGTAGTATTTTAATGTAAATTTATAGTAGGCAACAAACCTTTGTATGTAGAGATTATTGAGTGTTTGCTTCCATCCCCGAGAATATAGGCAGGATCAAAAGACATATTTTTTAAAAAATATTTTGACTTTTTTTTCTTCAAAACTATTTTGACACCACTTTGAAATTTTTGGCATGTCGCGTGACCGTTTTTAATGAACAACGTGCGAGATACTGTGCGCTGGTCGTGGAATACACGCGAGGGTTGCTTGGTCCATGAATGGAGGGGGTTGGTGATACTCTATACTTGTGCGCAGGCCTTAAATTGCCCACGCTTTTCGGGGCAGCTGAAGGCGCGAAGGTTATAAGATCATATCGAAAATTCCCTGTCAAAACCTAAATAAGCCCCCCCCCCCTTTTTAACTCTAAAGAAAACGAATATGGATACCAAACAATGTGCTCAACTTTAATTCTAAGAAGGTGGTATATATTCTTCAGGGTTAAATAAAAAAGTTTCAATGATAAGTTATAGTTGTTATCTTGAAAGTCTAAAAACATTCTTAACTTTAGCACATTGAATCGAGGATTAAATATAGAATCTGGAACAGAATGTGAGGTATCTGAACTTTGAACTCGATTAAAAATCCCCATTTTAAGACCGAGACCGAGTTTTCGGTATCGAGTGGCAAAGAATAAGCGAGCGCTCTTGAGGTCAAAGGGTTAAGTAACTTATATTATTTACAGTCTGAGGTCAATAAACTCCAACGGGGTAAATCGATATAGGTACCGTGCCGCAATTGCGCAGAGTCAATGTTCCGCGAGATTTTCTCAATTATATACTTACCCTCCTGACAGAGAATAAAGTTTCTGAGTTTTATTTATCAAAAAATCTTGTGGACTTACCTGAAACAAAAAAAAGAAAAATATTTTATTAAAATTTCCATTCATTTTCTTTTGCATGTCTCATTTATTGTTTAATTTGAGAGACTTTCATTCAACAGCTCAAAACTCGAGTTCTGCTCTCGGTTCTGCTCATATACCGCTCATTTTTTTCGATTTTGATTTTTTATGTTAGCATGAATAAATAGATCATTTTGCGTCGTATAGTAAAATATTATACAATTCTGTGCAATATTAAAGGAGTATATAATAAAAAATGAAATTGGTTACTTTTTCAATTTCACAGCTAGGCTGCAAACATACATGTACGAAATAATGAAAGAAAGCAGTGTGAAATATGCGAAGATTTAAGTTTTCAGTATGATGCATTATATTTAAAAATTAAATTTCACAACCTTTTCAATAATTAAGGTTTCGTACGTGTATCTTTATAATCCTGATATTAAATCTTTCAAAATATGTGATCGACACATGAGTTGACCACCCTGTGGGTTATTATTACCACGTGATCACGTGTTGCTTTGTGAATTTGTGATTAATGTTCGATGCGTTTTCGTTTCGCGCTTAAAGTGCTTATAATGTTTTTTTTTATAACTAAAAAATAAATCTCAATAATCTTATAATTCCGCTTTCATTTATTTTTTACCGTATCTTTGTGAATTTTGGTACATTAGCGAAGAGGCTGACAAAACCTATACATTGTTGGAGAAAAGCTAGACAAATATAGTGTTTATTCTATTGATTACTTGAAATAATTTTGTACCGTCTTTCTGAATTTTAAAAACTTTTTAAATTTTAATCGGCTCTCCTGAAAACTTTGCTAAAAGTGACTTAGAGCTGTATACGAGCAAAAAAAACCTGGAGCGGTGTACGGACAGAACCAGAACTGAAGCACTCTGCAGTGGACCCGTCGATTTATTTTAAATTGAAATAAAAATATTTTTCATTGTACAATCTAAAAGCCTAGAATTTGAAGGACTGGGAAAAATGTTGGAAATGCAATCGAAAAAATGAAAATTTTGAAAAATCAATTTCAGTTAGGAGGAGTCGAGAACTCATTATCATTCGTCATCAGTCGTTATCAGCAATTTGGACGTGTTGGAGATACCGACTCGCGAGATGTGTGTTCCCTGTCGTATCGACATTGCGAATTCGCGAAAGGACGGTGGCGCCGCTAATCGGTTTATTCGCGAACCTCGTCGAGGAACGCGCGCAATCTCAACGGTGAGATTCGCGAGGCAGAGTAGAGTCGTATGGGTGGATCGCGCAGGGCTATGCGGTGCACCTCGGAAACTCACCTACGGAAAGTTCGCGACGGCCCGCAGGTCGTTGACCGAGCACGATGGAAAGTGGGACAACGTGAAGCGAACGACTCCAAGAACTAATGCGCGAGGCCTTGAGATCACTGACGCATGCGCCTCGCTGTACGGTTGCCCGTCTATTCCATTTAGTAGGTAATGGCACAAGATTACCATTATCCACCCTGCGAAACATGTGATTTTTCTAACCTCAAACTTTTGACTCCGTTATCTCAAATAATACTTGCTATTTTAAGAATCTGTTGTCAAACCTTTCTTGACTCCCCCTCTGGATTTCTGAATTAATGATTTGTTTATAATAGTATGGTATATTAACAGAGATATTGGGTTCTGAAATATTGATACGGGGTCAAGTTTTTGTAGTGAGAACTTGTTGGAGTACGGTTTTAAAAACTAGATAAAAAGGTTAAAAACTAGGTTGTAAAAGTGATAATATGATTAGTTTTTAAGTAGATGAGGAATAACTTGAGAGGTTCGAGAAAAGGTTTTTAAGTAACTTTTGTCATGTATAAGTAACTTTTGTCATGTATCAAGTGAGTTGATTAGATACAAAGATAACGAAAGAAATTCAACTTTTCAGCGTCACACACGCCAGATACATTTATGTAATCTTGAACCTTTATATAAGGACCAGGTTGATTTCCGCAATCAAGTCAACTCCGTTTGCATGCCACGTGAGGCTGGGAAAGCTCTCAATAGAATTCAAATGTAGTATGCTTAATTCCTTATTCTCTTTTCACAAGACGAAAACTATTTTGAAAACCACTTGCATCCCATCCTATCCCGTTTTATTCGGAATCACGCTGTATTTAAGAATTACATGCCAACAGTTGCAGGCGCGAATTTCATTGAAGAAACTCGATCTAAATGAAGATGTTTGTTGATAAGTTGGCGAAGCGAATGAAAGTTTAGATTGCGAGTGCGTAAAAAAGTTGGCGGCCGCGCTTGGAAAACGGCACCGTTGGAGAGTTTGTGAAAGTTCGCCAAGTGCAATCCCGTGCACTGTCTGCGAATCTAGGAGTTGGTACACCCAACGCAGAGATTGCGAAATAGTCTATTTACCGGTGTTGCATTTCATCGTCTATGTAGTTACGTAGTTTCACTGATAGAGGAAAAAGGCGAGGGTGGCCAACCCGGAGGGAAAGGGACAACTTCCATTTCGACTGGGCATTACATTTAAATTTTATGATACATTCACGTACCGTTGACTACAGAATCTTATGGGTCCGTAATATCGTGCAGTTATGAACGATATAATATTATGTAGCGTATGTGGCATCATGTGTAAGCGGGTTACGCAAACGAAGCAACACTATGGATCAGAGAGGCCTTGCTGCCCACGCAGAAACATCTTTGTTGAAAATTTTCCCATTATTGATATTTAGTAGAAGGAATTTCTATTGGATTTATAATTGAGCTTTGAGAGCTAAAGAATTTCCAGGCTTGCTACAGGTCAGGGAATTACAGAAAGGCAGGGAATTTAAAACTGGTCAGGGAAAGTCAGGAAAACCTGACAGAATCAGGGAATTTTCGATAAACTAAAAGTTGAAGTTAATTTTATTATTTTTTGAAAATACGTCTTTTAAAAAATTGAACTATTTTGTTGAAAATTCCTGTATTTTGTTAAAAATTTAACTATTTGGTTGAAAATGCCTGCATTTTGTTAAAAATTCTAATTTTATAGATTATTAATCTTCTTTGTGACTAATTCAACTTTTTGGTTGAAAATAAATTTCCTTGAATTATTTAACTATTAGATTAAAAATTACTTTCCAAATTCAAATACTTGCTTGAAAATTCATGCATTTTATTAAAAAATAATCTTTTTTTGGTAGAAAATTAATCTTCTTGCTTGTAACAATTTAACTACTCATTTTTTTTTGTCGAAAATTGATATTTTCTGATAGAAATTTAATCTTCTTAGTTAAAAATTAATCTGTTTGGTTGAAAATTTAACTAATTCGTTGAAAATTGATTTTATTCGGTTAAAAATTAATGTTTTTACTGTAAATTTAACTACTCTATTTTAAGTTGAAAATTCGTCTTTTTGGCAGAAAAGTAATCTCTTTAGTTGAAACTTCAACTTTTTTGTTAAAAATCCATTTTTTGGATTGAAAATTCAACTATTTCTTCAAAAATTAATTTTTTGGTTGAAGATTTATCATTAGAGTTAAAAAATAATTTTTTTGGTAGAAAATTTAACTATTTTGTTAAAAAATCCCCGTGTTGGTTTAAAAATTAGTCTGTTTTGGTTGAGGATTCAACTAATTTATTGAAATTGTTTAGTTTAATTGAAATGTTTTTGATTGAAAATTAAAATATTTTTGGTGGAAATATCAACTATTACATTTTTTGTTGAGAATTCATTTTTTTAATCGAAGATTCATCACTTTGGTTGAAATTTGAATATTTTGTTGAAAATTCCATTTTTCATGGTAGAAAATTGATCTATTTGAGTTGAAAACTCAACTATTTGGTCGAAAACTCATGTATTTTACGTCTGTCTTACTTTATCTGTGTATCAACCATCATATTGATTTTCTACCTAAAAGAAAAATTTACAACGGTCAGCGAAAATGTAAAGTTTGTCAGGGAAGAGTGACGGAAATTCAGGAAATTGAGATTTTGTAGCAACCCTGATCTCGCTAAAATTAGCTTCAAAATTCAATTTTCGATACCCTATATAGATGTACGGACAAAATAAATATTAAAAGCTTGTAGATGTTGCAAGTTTTCTGATTGTATGCGCAATTTTTTCAACATCCCGGATATATCATATCAAAATTTTTCCTTCACCTCTCATCGTATTTTTTAAGTTTGACCGTGTATTTGAAATCAAGAAAAGATTCAAGTCGTGACGTAAACGTATATATCCCTGGACAAGAAGCAGTGTCAAAATGGGAGGAAGTGTGATTTAACATCTTACGTGCACAGCTGGAGGCTAGAGGGAAGCTGCGGAAATACACCCATGAATCACAAACAGTGCAAGATGGCAGATCTCTGTCGATGTTGACCGAGTTGGGGGTTGTAGTGAGTTCACTGCCCTCGCTTGCGGGTCGGGGGTGGAAGGAGGCGGGGGTGGCTTTGACGTCAGAAACACGTTGCCTGGAGGGAATCGGGTCAAAGGATGGGAGCAAAAACCCCATTGGGGCTGATGACGATCGCAACGATGACACAAATGCAACCTCGCAAAGCAATTTACTTTCATGACGTTGGCTAGTCAAGTCTCAATCCCCTGACAAAGAGATTTGTTTATAATGAGAAAAAAATTCCTGATTGTGTTTGAATATTTAGAGAGGTACGAGGCTCTTTTCATATTTTTTACGAGTTTTTCCAGGCGGTGAGAGAGTGCTTGGCATTGGAGGCGTCAAAAATGTGGGCAGCGATTGTGATCTCGCAACAATTTCCTAACCAAAGTGAACGAAGGATCGTCGCGGATCGGCGACCGCGTCCTTCGGAGCCGGAATCGGTCGCAACTGGTTCATCGACATCGAATGAGGATAATCGTTTTGTACGTTCGAGGCGCGTGCGCCTTACGACACACAGCGCGCGTTTGTAAGATTTTTTTTTCAAAATCCGAGCCAAGTAATACATTCAACTGTGCGCGGCGGATCGACATTGCCGATCTCTGTGCTTGTTGCACAATAATTCCGATATTATTACGCGATTTTCTGTTCGATGATCTGCATAATAGATAATAATCGGTTAAAACAAGCTGCTAGAATGACCAATACAATAATTGCTCCCTTGTTGATTACTGATTACCGCTTACGTCAATTATTATCGACTATTCTGAGCAGTGACTGAAATTAATTCACTTTTCTTTTTATAGAATAATATATTAGAAAGTGCTGAGAGTGCACAGAAAATAATTGATGCAATTTCCCCATAGAAAGTAAATTAGGGTCGTGCCTGCGCAACGAGCGCGGGTGAACGTGAAAGTCGTGTAATTTCGCACGCTACTTTCCAAGTATGTACCTTTTAGGTGCATGTAGTAAAAGGAGTACGCGACGAGAGTTTGCAAGTTGTTATGCGATTGAAGGGTGGAGGTTAATCTAGGTTCTCAGCTTGGGATAAAAATAATAATTTATTACTTCACCATTTTTCCTCTAAATCGACGCATGAAATGTTTTCCTTTAATTGTTGTCACAATAAATGATTGGCAATTCGACTTGGAATTTTTCATTTTCTAGTCATCAGTTACGCCAATGAGCAAAGTGTTAACGGAAGTGAGCACGTTCGGCTGCACACGTAATTTCAGCAATGGCGACAATGTTCTCACTGCCATCTGCGACCCGATCGAACCAACTCCATGACGTCCTTCGACCCTCTAAAATGAGGTCGCTCCAGATAGAGTTGACCCCGCGAATTCAATGCAGTGAAGCTATGTTGAGGTAGGTAAAACGAGAAAATCTTCGAGGTGAACGGACAACTGAACTATGCTTTCAAGCTCCCCATTTAACCCACATATGTTGCTCTAATTAAAAACGAGAAATAGTTTATTCTCCCAAAGAGATTCCGAGATTTGTTAATTATTCGAAAAAAATTATCATTTGATGTAAGAAATGTAGAATAAGATACAAATAATGATTAACTTTAATCTGTAAATCTAATCGAGTAGGATTGCACTAATTTAAATATGTAATGCCGTTTTATAATGTAAATCTCGTTCTCCCTATTTCGTTTAATTTAATAGATAATTTAATAGCTTTTCGACTGTTCTGGGATAATTTCGGTGCAATCTGCCCATTTATGAAAAAATAATCAACAGACATTGTTAACTAATATGTAAAAACGTAGATGCTGCCGAAATTCTAAGGCGTTTGCATGGAAAAAGGCAGAAAGTGAAATTATAATGGGTTCTACTGCCGTTTTCCATAAAACTCGATGGAGACTCGGCGACATTTAAAGAAAAACGCAGCAAGTGGTAGATGCTGCCTTTTTGCGTAAAAGTCGGTCTCGAATTCAGACGCTAGTTTCCCAGATTTTTCCCTTTTTATTCTAGGCATGTAGTTAGTATGTCATGCTACAATTTTAATGTGATTTAATATAGATTTGAATAGATTTAGTCAAATATCACTAATTTGAAGCTTTCAGTGTTGAATAAAATCTAATTTTATTGCCTTCAAACTTGGATAGTATATTAAAAACACATAATTCAAAATCAACTATACTGCAAATAAGAAGCATTAAAAATTAAAAAATCTCTGACCACATCAAAATCAAAGTTTTTTTATTTGAGACTTTTAAAAGTGAAAAATTGCAATAATAGACCAATTCCAGTAATTCTATGCTGAAAATGAAGGAAGACATATTTCGCAGTATATTCAACTTTTTTTGGATTTGTTACAATCATTTCAAGATTACCTGCGAATTCTCAAAAATTACAGAAAGTTTTTCAAAATGAAGAACTTTCCGAACAAACGTACGTATTTTCATAATTGTAAAAAAAACATTTTTTTAACAAAATTACAAAATGGCGGCTGTTTTTCTAAAATTCTTGAAATACGATTTTTTCAAGGAAACCCAGTTAAAATTTTTTGTATTATTAACAACTGACAATATGTACTACATACTACATATATCGAGAGTTTTGTTCTTGGTAAACGACTTCTTTACACTAAAAAAAATTATTTTGGAAAAAAAGAACTTTTGCATTTTTCTCAGAAGCAACGAAAGGTAAAAAAATGTGCAAATAAAAGTTGATACATTTAGAATTAGACAAGTCTAAATATGTTTCCTTTGAGCAAAAAGGAAAATAAACCTCGAAACAAACAAAAAAAACAGTAAAAGTTACTCACAAGCCGGCTTATATAGGCAAGACGTATAATTAAATCTAAGTAATTTTACATTGTTAAACAATATAATGTTGAAAATCAAACGTTCAAATTTGAGTAATTTAAAATTGTAAAATGATGATTTAAATGTAAAATTAAAAATTGTGAATCGTAGGAATCGTAGCAATTAAAAATTTCAAAACAAAACTGCGGCAAAACTCGCACAATTTCATGTGATATCAAGTGACATGTAAAATAATTGAAAAAGTTTCTCTGATAGGAATTTAAAAAAATTCTATGCCATAAAATAAATTCACTGCCATTTCCCGCTTTCCTGGGTTTTCCCAGTCCAGTATTAGTATGCTTAATATTTTCCTTATTTAAAAAAATAACCTTTTGAACTTACATCTGTACATTTATTATCCCTGAAAGATTAGGAATGTAGCAATAAACTTTCTCGAAGAAAGGACTGAAAGTCCAAGGGGGCACAATTAACTTTACTGCACCCCCAGATAAAAAAAATAGGAAAGAGTTTATGTTCCTTCCGGTCACGAACTTACGAGAAAATAATAATTTGTAGTGGTTGCTACCTCCAAACAGTAAAAAGTCCCATTTTTTCCTCACTGGGGTAATAAAACTGAGCGGCCTCCAATTTGCTTAATCCTTAGCAGTTAACAGTACCTGAAGAAGGCAAGGGTTTTCTTGCTTCTTGCTGTTTGTGCTGCACCCTTGGCACCATAAAGAAGAAGGATAACCGGAGAAATTAACTCGTCACCTTTTAACGGATTTAAAAATTTTCCCAAATGACCCTTTTCGTGCCAAAGTCAGTTTCTTTCGTCCTGAGAATTTTCCTAATCCTTTCCAGACCCCCAATAACCCATCGTAAAGGTGTAAAAGTCAAAGGATTACGGTTGACCCTTTTTTTTAGGTTACTCGGTTTTTTCGGTAGAATGTCCTTCGGCAATTACCAAGCTAGGGTTAATCCCTTTGCCTGAAAGGGGAAAAACGGTAAAATGTTACTCTTTTTACAGTCACATCATAATTTCAAAGTCAGTGGGACGCTAACGGAAAAAATAGCCTCGGTTCTCTTTTATGATTTCTGTGACATCAAGAAAAAATTGGGAAAATAAAATATACTGCCCGCGGAACCAAAACATGCCGCTTTCCACGAAAAGGTTATTTCTTCCGTGTCAGGCCTTTTTCCATTTTTTTGTACCGTTCGACCGAAATAAACGCGACTTAAAAATAACAGGAAACTTGAAAACAGTTTTTTTCATTCTCAAATTTTTCAAGGGAAACATTTCGAGGGGTTTTTTCCTCGTAGAAAATAAAACTGGCAGTAACTCATTCCAAGATCGAGGCTATTTTTAAAATATGGTTTAGATTTTAGAATATGTGCTGAGATATGGATGAGAGATAAGTCATTCGTCATTCCTCGATTGTATTAAAAGTGATAATTACTTAGTTTTCGATAAGAGATTATTACAGGTTTCCTGACACAGTTAATTTTCGTGGAAAAAGGTAACTCGGAGATAACGAAGCTCGCATGTATTTATTATTCCCCGGGTAAATTTAATTTAGAATATTTTTAATTTACTTTAATTGCTCGAAAGTTTAATCAAACTCGTGTCCACCCGAACTAAGACGTCGGGTTGAAAGTTGGGAAAATAAAATTTTGTTAAACTAAGAAAGGTATATCTGGTCCCAAATGTTTATGATCACAAAATTAAATTTCCAAAATATATTTTTTATCAAATTATAAGCATTTAGGACCAACTAGATACTAGATAAACTCTCCTGTATACAGCATCGACGCAATCAATTTTCAGAATACATTTTTCAGAGTATGGGGCCATCCATAAATTACTTGACTCATTTTAGACGTTACGTAATTTATGGATGGCCCCTATATAGTCGTTAAATTTAATTCTTACTTATCGGTTGTCACCATGATGAAAATCGGAATTGTAAAATATCATAAAGGGGAGTATCAAGCTTAATCAGGGCACGGGAAACCTGTTCGGGTTTGATGGTTAGACTGTATTTGTAGTAATGTAGTGCACAAGCACTACCGAGGTCACAAGTTCGTTGACCGACTAGGGTGCCACTCACCCTAACTGGGTCAACTTGCCCCTCTCGTCTCCGCCACATAGGACCACCTCCCCCCTCCTCAATTTCCGTATATACCATAGTTCTGCTATTTTCGCGGGCCACTCGGCACGGATATACACCCCGCCTACGTTCAGTGGGATAATTTACGTTATTGAGGCCATCCACCCTGCTCGCTCTCGACGGTACGCTTCTGCGTGAGCGCGCAAAGCCCTACTCTCCTCTCCAACAAATGCATGGAATCTTATTCCTCGGCAAGGAAAAAGAATCCTTACAATTCAATGTGATACTTTTCAGATGACCCACATCCAGGTTTTCCAGAGAGTTTTTCAATAAGAATGGTATTTTTCATTTCTCAGAGCCGAGAAATTTATAATTTGAAGAGCTTTAAAATTTATACACACGGGATAATTTTTTATATATTTAAATTTGAAACTATTCGGCTGGGAACATTTTTAATTCAGAAATGTTCAACTACTAAGGCTCCAATTTGAATTTAAATAATTTTACAAGTACTTTAGTACTGCTTAATCTAAATCTATTAATCTAAATTTGTTGAAATACTGTTTTGTTTTAGAGACCTTTAAATTTAAATTTGTTGACATGGAATGCAGTCAGTTCGAACTCTATTGTATTGCACAACCAAATTATAGAGGGAAAATGGAATAGTCGAAAATGTTCTTTATCTTCTTTTTTTTAATAAACTTCTTTTCGCTTCGTAAAAAATTGTTCTCACAACCTAAAAGTTTATTATGTCTTCATTCTTATCCTGACAAGTTTTCAAATCTCCATTTTCCAGAGTAAGTGATGCGTAAATAGGGTGGAAACGTTAAATGGTACTCATGATGTGAGGCTGTTTCCCGGGCAACCAGAACGGAGACCTGGAATATGCGATGAACTATAAAGTCGAGGAACCGAATTTCAGGGCATGCAGATAGGGACAGGAATGGCGAGTAAGGACAGCGACGAATCGACCTACTTAGATGGGACAGGCTATTTAATATATATATTAAATAATAATATATATAGTTTAAAAAAAAAGGTTTAAACAACCACCGCAGGGTCCCACTGAGAGCAACTGCCATCTAAAAAATGACACCGGCAATATATATATATATATATATATAATAACTGGAGCACGGGACACAGGTTTGTGGAAATTCTATACTTAGAGCAGAGTTTAGAGTGGGGCATCGCAGGCGATACTGGTTTCCCGGTAGGTCAAAGGTCGTTGACCCTCAGTCTCTCACCCTCCCATATCTATCTGGGGTAGTTGAGTTTGAATAGCGCTAGCGCTGATTGTTTCCCCTTCAAATATTCTCCCTTGCTCCACAGCCCACAGGGCCAAAGTCATGAAAAAATAACAATTTGGTACTTTTCCATAACTTTTGTGTGTCAACAAACCATTTACAAATAAGTGTGTTGATTTAAATAAGTAATAAGATAATCATTAGCGTGCACAGCCAAACGTTAAAGTGACAATTTCTTTCTCATGGGGATACATTTATTCTGTATTTTTTTACAGATTTAAAAAAGACATATTTTTATAACATGTCAGAGGGAGCAAAAGTATACTTGAGCTCATATTTTGGGCTCACAAAAAGTGATCGTCGAGCAATCAGTTGATTGACACCACTCTCATTGAACACCCTACCTCCCTAGGCGTGTGACGTAATACTTGAACAGCCCCTAAGATACCGATAAATTACCATGTATTACCGAAAATTTACAGAAATTTTTGGATAATCTAAATTTCTTTCAACTTCAAAAATTTCAATATTTTCAAAAATTTTCAAAATTTTGAAGATTTTAAAGTTTCAAAAATTTTCAAAATTAAATTTTCGATAACGAGTTTTCGTCGGTCGTACGGCCCGAAAAAATGTATAAATTTACCATAAATTTCCAAAATTTTAAGAATTTCGGTAATTATCAAAAATTTCCTATACTCATTGCTGCCGTGATTTGGAAGAACACCGTTAACTGCAAAATGAACGAAGCCGAGAGAATTGACGAAAACTTTTGAAATCTTTATTCGCGTGTATCGCGGATTCTAATTAAGTTTCTAAACTTTTATTTATTTTTCTTGCCTAAATTGCATATGATCTTTTCATTTCTGCAACAAAATTGTTTAAAAATGTCAATTAATTACTGAAAATGCAGTTAACCGTGTTGATTGGGATGCTGAAATTTGGAACACGCCGTAATGGGCAGTTACGGCTCTCTTCGTATTACGGACCTCAGAAACAGGCATGCCGTGATTTGAGAGAACGCCGTACACGGCAAGCAGAATATGAAAGAGTCGAATTATTACAACTATCAATTATGAAATTATAATTATTGTGAAATATTGCATATTAATAATATTATTATCAATAATTTATTCATTTTTGATTGTAAATTTTCAAAATTAAATACTCCTCAATTTTAAAAGATTTGCAATTCATAGTTCTGCAATTTTAAAGAGTTACAATTGAAAACTCTTTAATTTTGAAAGATGTATCAATAACTTCTTGGCTTGTGATGATTTTGAAGATCAAAAGTCAAGTGTTTTCAATTATGAATCTTCCAAATTGATGAAATTTGAAATGCAAATCTTTCAAATGACAGTATTTTCAATTGTAAAACTTAAAACTCGCATAATTTTTAGATTGTAAATTAAAAAAATTAAAGACTTCAATTTTCAAGATTCACAATCTAAAGTTCTACAATTTTAAAGATTCAAAATTCAAATTCTTCAATCTTGACGTCATGCAGTTTTTATGTTTTCAATTTTAACAGATTTCCAATTCACAGTTCTGCAATTTGGAAGATTTAAAATTGAAATTTATTCAATTTTTAAGATTTATATGTTGAACGTATTTAATTTTAAATGTTTTTTAATATGTAATTCAGTTTTAAAGATTTACAATAGAAAATTCTACAATTTTTAAGATTTTCAATTGAAGATTCTTCAATATTTAATGTCTATTATCGAAATTTTTTTGAAATAGTTCAATTTTAAATTATTAAAATTGAAATTTATTTGATTATTATTTAAGATTGATAAAACAGGCCGACAAAATTTAAACCCAAAGACCGAACTATGTGACCCCGAAGGATTTTGGTATCCTAAAACCGAATTCGTCATCCAAATTTTTCCTATACGTCAGGTTTTTGAGATATCCTAACATGAATGGGCAAACATGGCTATTTTTAGCAATATTTGAGGCAATATAACACGACCAACAATTTTTTTCCTAAAAACTGCTAACGCCATCGTTTAGTACTCCTCCTTATCTTCCATTTCCATTTTTGATCATCCCGAACTGATTTTTTTTCTCCGAGACATCACACACTAACCATTCAGTTTCTCTTCGCCTTGCTATTTGCCACAATGCATTGTGGAACTGAAATGGTTAATGTGTGATATCTCGGAAAAAAAATCGGCTCGAGATCGCCGTTCGATAATTTAGTAAAGTCCGTAACAGCCCGTTACGGCTTTTTCTCGAATTTTTCTGTGCCGTATTCGGCCGTCTATGATTTGCGCCTGCAGTTAACGGTCAGTTACGGCTCTGTCCCAAATCACATCTCGCCAGAATTTGCAACTAACAGTGTTTTCCCAAAATATAGCCAAAATTATTTTAAAAGTTATTAACAATTTTGAAAAATTATTTTAATAATCAGGTGTATCTTTTATTCACGATTCTAACGACATAAAAAACTCATTTTTCGATTTCATGCAGTTGACGGTGTTTTTCCAAATCACGGCGGCAGATTGGACATAGATATTCAAATAATAATAAAGTTTCCGAAATTCCTCCATATGAGCAGAAATCGTGTCTGTGTTGCAAAAAGCCTTTGAAATCATACATTTGTTATAAAAAATATCGTATGCACCAAGGCGGAGGAGATTTTCCGACTCGTGTATTTTTCCAGTACTCGTCTTCTGCTCACGCTTACGCAATCGCCTTCGGCTCGTGCTCGCTCGCCTACGAATCCTACTTACAAAATTTCACTCGTCGAAAAAGTCCAACTTCTTCCTCTTGGTACATAATATACTATGAGATGTCGCTCAAATTGTTTTTATGGTGGAAAATGTGCAGTTTTAATTACCCTCGATTTTCCATCTGTGCTTATTCGAGGAAAATTCCCGTTTACTATTCATTAACTTAAAAGAAGTTTTCCACGCACAGAAAAGAATCAAAACGTTGCTGATATAAATAAAAAACTGCTAAATGTGCAACTTTTACCATAAAAATGACTTTAGCGATCTCTCAACATTTTTAAATACGTAAAAAAAATCCGAAATCTACTTTCTCTTCATGACAAAGAAAGTTTCGCTTCAGCGTTTTAGGAAATCCAAAAATCGGAATTAGTCTGAACAGTAAGCACCCTAATAAATATTAACCAAATGTTTCGACAATAAAAATTGTTTTTATAAAATACGCGTATTTTTCTTGTCGAGTAAAAGAGATAAGATTATAAAATTGTTATAGGTGTGCATGTACTGGTGTTGTTTGAGTTTGTGAGATTGTTTTGTATACTTGACAAAAAAGTTCAAGAAATGTTATATAGATAACCAGACTGACCATAACAATTTTAGGAAAAAATTTCCGCAGTATTTCAATTAAAACATTCACACAACACGTGATACATATTCAGGAATTTTTAACAGCCCAACCCCCTCTGCGTGATACGTTTTCCATTGTTCTTAACATAGATACTTGGACATTGCCCCCACCCCCTGAACGTATCACGTATTTTTGGAATAACCCCTAACGGAAGATGATTAATCAGCCCTATTTTTGGGTTTAGGTCTCTCAAATCAAATTTTCCCATTATTCCCAAAAATATTGAGTTTTCGGAGAAAATCGTGATCTAAAGTCGTAAATCTTGAAACCGGGAATATTTTCAGTTGCAAGTACATTTTCGATCAGAGTCACCAGACTCCACTCTCATCCTCCTAACTCCTTCATGTATTTTTTCTCATTTTGTGAAATGAAAACTGTACAGAAAATATTATACGCGCCCTAGTGTGTAATCATAATCTCATTTATTAGCCCTCCTTCTGTCAAGAGCGAAACTCTAAGAGTTGAAAGTAAGAAAGTGTGCATTTCGCAAGTCTGGGTTCATTTCTCATTTCTCTTTCATTGTTGGAGTTTGTTTTCGGACAAGGACGTTACTCGAGGAATCGTGATCGAGAGGGAAAGTCATTGGAAGATCGAAAAGAAAGTGAGGGGAAGGAACGAAACTCGTATCATCATCGCGGAGAGCAAATCGCTCTCAGAGAAAGGTAGGATGATGATCATTCTCTGTTTCCCTTTCGTCGGCATCCGGACGAACCACCTTCGTTTTGCTTTGGCTTGCCGGCCAAACCACTCTTGCTTTCTTTTCGTCCAACCGTGACTCGCTACTTGTTATTCTGCTCAAAAAAGTAGCCTATCAAAACATTTTGTGCATGCCAAATTGCTCACCTCGTCAAAACTTGGCAAGGAAAGGAAAGGTTTCTATTGTTTACTTTAAATTAAATATTTACTGCATTCATTGTTTATTTATTGAATGTGGGGAATGTGTGAAAATAAAAAAGAAAGATCACAACCCTGATGAATGAGGAAAAGTTGATTCAGTTGCGTAAAGTCCACGTGCGTAGTACTTGCGAATCGGTAACGGCATATTTGTTTGACAGCATTTTTGCAATGTGTAGGACGGATTGAAGGAACGCACAAGCACGTACGATAAGAGTCCAAATGCAAGAGATAAAAGCTGCGACCTACTTTGAGGTTATTCACCTGGCGTGTCGAGGGCGATGATCAACCAAGGAGGGGAAAGAAAGAGGGCAGAAAGTCGAATCGATTCCTTATCACTGATAGATAGTATCTGCGGTGGAGACGAAAATATTTCATTTTTAATTTTGTTTGCCTCAGATTTCAACATGACATCTACGACAATAGATGTAGAAATAAAGATATTTTTTTTAGAAAGTCAAAAAATTCTAAAAACAATCAAAACTTTCTTCACTGGAAAATATTTTATGCAAACTGTTTATAAACAATTTTATTAGATTGTCTGTAAAAAATTTGGGCCCAACCCCTTTTTTTCGGTGAGCGTATTTACAACGCAAAAACTTGCTTCCTGGTGTAAGCAGACTCACTGTTTAGTTTTTCTCTCGAAAAGCGAGTGTTTGTAATCAGCACAAGAGCCAAAATACGACTGAAAGTTTCCTCAACTATGTTGAGATCGCTGATCTGGAAAATGCAATCGCTGAAAAGTCAATTTATGGATTATTGTAGCAAGGCGTTGGAGTTTAAAAGGCATTTTATCGCGGATGATTAGTATGACGAGGCTGATAGCTTTTTTCCAGTTCAATTACACATTGCGAAGCCAAGGCTAAATCGACCCCGAATCGTTGGCAGTGTCGACGAACTACTAAAAAAAAAGTCAACGTTCCTTCGCGAATCGTTTTTCACAAGGAGGGGATAACGTGGTGATCGAGGTCATCACAGACCAGGAGGAGGCCAGGCCAATGCCCGCGCTTTGGTTTTGAGGTTGGCTAGTCGTCAGCGTCATCGGCAACGCCACGCAATTAGAAAACACTCAAGAATGATTTCGAAATTTGCTTCTTGTATGTGCGGTTCTCGCGAGGGCTGAGTGACGGAAGAGAAGGTCGATCGATATTTCTGACGTAATTGCATGACGATCGATACGAAGATTTCGGGAACTGGTCCTTTTACTCTCATCAGGGGGAAACAATCCCTGACTGGATTTTGAAAAGGGTTCCTGAGTTCTGCAAAAATTCAAAAAGTGAGTAGGAGTACTACCGGGAGCGTAGCAAAAACTGTTTCTGGTGTAAACTCGCTCACATAAAAGTAGGATTACGCTGGAATGAATTAAAATGTTTATTCTACATCTCCATCATGCGTATCCACTGGTCTCTAGTGATACTGCAAGTGACTTTTAAGATCCTATAAATTATTTGTGAAAATCGCTTTAAAATTGGAATAAAAGTGATTTCGTTGTTGAATTGTTGCAGAATTATGAATTGTTTCTAGCTTTGTGGATTTGAAAAAATGGAATCAGGACATTCAAAGTTACGTAAGAGCAATCCAGGTTGCCTACGTGCTCCGGAGCAGCAACTCGGGCGCAGGGTGTATGAACTCGCGGATTTTAGGTTGCAATAAACTGCATAGGCAACCCCATTTACCCTCATCCTCGCTCCAACTTTTTATTACGACTTTCCAATTTAAATTTCAATTCCAAATTTAAAGAAAGACAATCCAATTTTTCATTTTAAACTTTAAAATATATAATGCTTCTTTAGTTTTATTTTGCAACAGCCCAAGGTGGAATCTAAACCACCCGAACATTGGGAACTGTGTGTAGAGCTCTTTTTCAATTATCAACTTATAAAATGTTTCCAATCCCAGAAATGAATTAAATTTTAGAACACTAGTTAAGGTTTAAGTCAGAAAAAAAATTGTCAACAAAAAATGTAGACTTTTCCATTTGTAACAGAAAATGGTAAGTGTAGTGCAGTTGCACCGTGAAACCATGAGCAAGTTTACACGAATGGTGAAAGCATAGTCGGGAAACGGGAGAGAGTAATCCAGGGCCAGTAGCTCGGCCAACGTACTTTCTCCATGCGAGGTAGCGTAAGAACGTAACGTAATTCACTATCTTGAGTTACGCAATGGATCCTACGCTTTTTCTCTTAGATACATTCTGCGCGTGTGTGTTGGTGAGCAGATATTCCCGCTTGATTCGCAACGTTCTTTCCTCACATGCGTGCACGCACTCTCGTGTCATCCGCCTAACGAGCTCCCCCAAGCACCAAAGACCAAACCACTCGCCCACCGACATCGGACCGCTCAGCATCGCGCGCTCTATCATTCCTCCCTATCCGTAAGCAAACACAGCGTTCACCACTTGAAAAGTAGTGGTGACCTTCGACGAGTGGCGGATATGGAGGGGACTATCCGCGACTTGTGGCGGTAGGGGAAAACCCAGTTGGAGTTTGTTGACCTGAGCTGTCGGCGATTGGCCACCCGAGTCTCGCAGAGTTCAGCCGCTCTTGCGACTCGGCGGGCGGGAGAGGGGTTGCTCGGTTAATTTCATCTTGCCCCAGTTACGGGTCGGGCAGGGTGAACGAACTAGCCTCGCGCCAAGGCCCCGTCGACCCACTTTCTTGCTCACAGTCCCGCGGTGGGGGTGCAAAAAGCGAGAGAGGGAAACCAAAAGTCGAAGAGGGGAATCGGAGAGATAAAGAGCCGACATTGCAAACACCTTGGAGAGAGCGAGATGAAATTATGGTGGGGGGTGTGCCGAGTTGCTCGGAGCACTATCTAGGCTAGGACCGACCGCCGCGGGCAAAATGCGCCGAGCACGAAAAAATTGCGAGCGCGGAGTGGAAGGCCGTTCGAGAGGGCAACGAACCGGCCTCCTACCCGGGTGCCGCGACCCACATTCCACCGCTGGAAAGTGAAACTACCGCCTCCGCTACACGGTGCGACCGCGACACCTACTGATGATTATGTGTCGTTGTGTACATAAACAGGAGAAACATTCATTTTGGATAATCGAAAATATTTAGGTGTCGTGAGGATTTTGAAGGTGTCGCGAGAGAAAAGTAAATGTTTGTCTTACCAGCTAAGACTCGTCCAAGGAGGTTTTCACTGTCCTGTTGTTGATCAGCGATCCGGTAGCCCTGCGACGACTCTTTTTCGTTCTCCAGATCCTCTGACGAGAGTATGTCGCCAGAGGGTTGCTGCTGGTCCCCGGCATTGCTGCGAGGTTTAAACTCTTGAACAGTCATTGCCTGCACACACCAATCCTCCACTCGCTTGTCAATCATTCCAACTTTACCGCAAGGAAATCCCGACACTTGACGAAAACACGGTCCCTTCTTTTAGAAATGGTTGAGAATCACTCTGTCCTTGGTCCCCAACACAAAGCAGCAAACAGCAACATAACAAGGGAATAGAAACACCCCGAGACCACTGAACCTTGCAATACTTTATATTTTAGACTTTCGCTTTTCGGGGCACTCAAGAGTGCTTTTATGGGATGCTTGGGGGTGGTTTTTGGCTTTTGACACAATACCGCGCACTCACTGGACCACCGACTTTTTGGGGTTCCGAAATTTTGGACGGAAGGGGTTAAAACTGACGAGATCGATGGGCTCCGTCCGGATTTGAAGGCAACCGCGTGGTCTCTCGAAGTAGCGAAAGAGTGTAGTTGGTGGATGTGTATGGCGTGCGGTGCGCTGCGCGAGTGAGTTTACCGCGCCAGGGTATATCGCAAGTCCATGCGCTTGCGCGATTGATCTCCACGGGAGTCATGTCGCGTGCTCCAGGCGCCCCGCTCCTTCAAGTACCACGCTCATTGCACTTTTCCGAGATGCAATGCGTTTTTTTGAGGCGGAAAGCGAGTGTCGACTCACCTGTCCTTTGTTTGAGCTCATCGGCCGAGAGTTTTTCTACTCTCTCCTTATCGGATTTGCGGCTGGGTGGGATTTTATCATGGGGTTGATGAATAATAAAATTAAATGAACTGAAAGACAAACATATTGTAAGCTAAACATTTTCTTTTTGTCCAAGTGTGCAGTAAGATTTCCACCTGAATCAACAACAGGTTATTGTTGACTAAAGAGCGAGACTTATCAAGTCACAGAATTATTTAGTAAACTGACCAAAAATGTATAACATCTCTTTGTTTTACAAAAAACTTGTATGGATTTACAGAAAATTTCGCCAGGAATTGTTTGTTTAAATCTTTTAAGATGATACAAACATTGATTGAGAGTTTGTTTTCAAAGTAGAAATTTTAAATACTCAAGTGATTTTTTCTGAAATTCCCACATTCATTATAGATTCCAAAAAGTACGGTTTGATCGGGCTTGCAAAACGTTAAACCCACAGTCTCGTTAATATGCTCATAACTTTTTATAATACGATTTAAAATAAACTTCCGTTTTTTGTTTATCAGATTCGAGATTCAATTTTTAATACTCTGACTGTATACAAGAGCAATAAAAGATTGTTTAAAAGAGCTAAAAATGAATGGAATAAAAGAAGAAAACAATGTTTTGTCAGTACATAGTCGGCCCAAAGTTATCCGTCAGACATAAATTTAACTTTGCAGTAAAAGCCTCTTCGCGGCATTGCTTGATTCGCATTATCGCCTCTACTGGTTAGTTGTATTCATGTAATAGTGACCCATGCATGCAAGTAAACCCGTCGACAAAAATCCTTGATCCTAATGACGGGTCAACCGTGCCAATTGGCCGGTGGCATAGGACGTTCCATCGAGAGTATCTGCTTGGCGAATATATGATAATCTTTTTATCTCGATACGATAAGCCGCGGAGACATCGCATATTGCGAGCGAGCACGAATGTGTTAAAAAAAGCAATCTTCTTTGATAAGGGTGAGGTCGATATGTGATCACGAATGTGAAACAAGTTAACGAACGATTATTTGTTTTTTTTTTCCTCAATTTCAACACGTGTGTGCATCTTGTATAGGCAGAAATAAATTGATATAATTCGCAACTTTACTCTTTAGCAGATTTCTGTAGAAAGAAGAACATATGTCAAACTTCTAATGTTTTAATCTGAAATTATTCAATTTTGAACGTTTTGAATTGATATAATCGTTCAAGTACGTACCTTTATTAAAATATATTTAATTTAAAATTGTTCTTTTTTTAATAAATTGAATATTTTTTAGTTCGTACAAAATTTCTAGCTATTTGAATCAGTGAGATTGCATTATCAAAGGACAATCAGTGGAAATTACATAATGGAGTGAGTTACTACCGCATTCAAGTTCAAATGACACACTGACTCAAAACTCTCTGAATCAGCGGTAAACGGGTCACTGAATCAAATCAGTAATAATTTTCGCTAATTAACAGTGAAATATTACTGATTCAAATTTATAGGGAACAAACCAACACAGGGAGAGTGAAAGCTCATTCGTGAAACAGTAGGTCTGAGTGTCTACACAAACATTATCAGTGATTTAATTATGTATAGACTTTAGCCAACGTTCATCAGACCACAGATGAAAAGCGAGACTGAAATACAGTTCAGAGTAGTTGATGAACGGTAGAAGGTCCCACTTGACATAACCTTACCTAATCCTAACAGCGGGATAAAAGGTGACCATTTATCTCCGAGAGAAGACAAAGTTCACTCTTCTTTGATTCTTCCGTGCTCTCCCCTTTTGTACTTTTCCTTCTCCTGCTTCCTGTTGTGAGAAACCCGAGAAGAAAAAGACTTTTTGTCGTTTACATTTTTCAGGAAAAGCCTCCGTAATTGTGTCAGAAAGAATTTCTATTCAAATTAAAATCAAGTTCATCAAGAGTTTAAATTTAAAACAAAACATTTTTTTCCAATATTTCGAAACTTACATCCCTTCCTGAAAATATCTTTTCTAAGCAATGTCTCTTCCATGTCTTGTAACAATGGTGAATTTTCACTTTTGACACAATTGACAACCTGCTGATTCTTTGACTTTTTGAAAAACTTTCAACTCTGACTATGTCAGTGTGGAATGAACGACAGGTACTCAATAATTTAGGAAATATGACAGTGGTTAGGGTTTGCGGCCAATTTTTATGGCTGCGGTTTTGACACTCTTTTCACCAAGGGCCGCTCATAAATTTTGGTGAATGTAGTTCTATGGCTGTGCAAAGTCCAGTCGTAAATCATCCCACTCGGAAAATTCTTTCAGGGAATTATGCCATTATAGTGTGCAAAGAACGACGGTTTTTAAAAATTCTGGACTTGACCCTTTAAACTTTGAAGTTTAGTTCATAGAACTGTTATATGGAATTCCTTTATTATATTTATTTTGAAAACTATTAAACAATTTATGCAAAATATACAATCAAGGTTCGTAACAATAATTTCTATCACGACCGTGACGATAGTTTTTGTGCTATCCAAACGAGTTATTAATCTGATTGCAAATGAACATGATTCTCACTCCAGCAGGAATGACCACTATGAATGAAAAATATAGCAAAATCATTTATGATTGCAATTAAGCTGACCATTAGGTATACGATCCTGTAATCATAAATTATTCTAATACTTCTACTTTAGTCCCAGTTACTCTAATAGACTTTAACTAAAATTTATGGGTTGTCAAAATTACTTGAAAATTCCATATTTTTACTATGATATTTACCTATTTTTTCGAGAAAATCGTTATAAGATTAATTTGATAGTCCGGAACGTTTTAAATCACAACCGCCGAATCGTGTTACCGAAATGAGACTTTGTGAAAAAAATACAATTAATGTTCACGATCATTGATTTCAAGATCGCGGCCTCATATTGCGAGATTGAAAATTTTATTTGCTGAGTCTGAGTCAGCAGAAATGTATTGAAATCATCTTTACCGTAAATCAAGGTCATAAATTGTTTCATAAGAGTTTGGTTTTTCATGTTGAAAGAATAAAACCTTGTTTGTTTAAATCGTTTTCTTGTTGTATAATTGAAAATAATAAAAACAAATTAATAAATACGGAATTTAGCTACAATAGATTTGAAAGTTACATAATCAAATATCCAACAGACTCCCTGTGAAATATATTTATCTAAAGTCTGAATCTATAAACTCTTCTTTTAACATGAAATTTAAGGAAAAGGTAACTTAGATAGCCTTTGAAGAAAATATAATATTGATAATTTTCATACTGAGAATTGCAATCAAAACTCAAAATGTATGTCACTGGACTGCAAACGTGTATTATTCCAAGTAATAAAATAAGAACATTACTGCCGAGGCAATGCATTCAGTTGGTGACGAAATTTGATTAGGTGTTACGAAACATAAAACTTGAATTCACCCTTTTCATTATTTTCAATTTTTCATGTGAATTGACATATAATACCGAGTTTATTTGTCCTTTGAAAATTTAAATACGAGTTTATATAAGATTTCAAAAGGTCTTATCAGCGAAACTTTCTATTATTGAATTTATTGTCTAGTTGCTTTTGAATTTATAAACAGTCAGTCTGCGAAATCGTGTTTTTCAGGGTGACACTAGATATTTTCTCTCATAGACAAGTTACTTTCTATGTAGATCTGCAGTACATTATAACAGAGAGGCAATAGATTATTGAAATAAATGATTGTTGCTTTGCCAGACAAAAGAAATTCTTTTCGCTTGCGAAACATCGTGCGGGACAACCTGCCCCTGAAAAATTCACATCCACGGTGGGCCGACCGCAAATTGCAAGTACAGAAACGCTATAATCCCACGCAAAGTACGTTTGCAGTGACTGCAGACTAGTCTGATACGAATTACTGCGATGGAAACATGATCAAGTTGGCACTGCTTTTGAAATACTGACAAAAGATTTAAAACTTCATTTCGTTTGAGACAAAATAGATGCATTTTCCTTGTGTCTGCTAATCACTTTTGCTTTCAAATTCTACTAGTATATTTAATAGAAATCTTAAGGTGCAAAGTACAGAGAATTGAGAACTACCCAACAATAAACTCTGATACAATCAGAAACAAAGCAAACTGAAAATATATCTGTGCCATCTATAAGCATTTATTTCACGTGTTAAAACTGAAAATCAGGACAAAGTAAAGGTTTTAAATCAAAGCAACACGGCAATACATTAACCGATGTCGTGACAATTACCAGATTTCTGATAACATTATCGCAGATCTTAGCCGGTCACGCCTGCTATGCGACGAAACTACCAATTTTAGCTTTCGCTAGGTTCGTTGTACTCTTCTATTACCACATGTGTTTTGAGCTCCCGGATCACAAACCAGAGTTTGACTTCTAAAATTTCTCCCCACGATATGTTGCACAATTTTTGAGGATCTAACGCCATTATTGATAGGTTTCTGTAATATCGAGGATCCTCGCTGGTCGATTTCACCCTCTCTTGAAACTCTGTTTCAGTCACGACAGTTGTGCCTCTGATTCATGGTAAGCTGCCGTCAAGTCGATAATGGAATCAACGAGACTACCACTTTGTGCCATAGTGTTTATTGACTTATCGACTGTAATGACTGTTAAACGTCCCATCTCGGCTTTTATGGATACGGAGGTAAGATTTGACTACTTTTGCAAACTGTAGTGTGCTCTCAAACTTTCAAGTTGGTGTGAATCGTAGTGAAATATTAATGGTGGCAGCGGTGGGATCCTGCCATCCACTTGCGAAAGTTGAGAAAGTAACATCACTTTTTATCAAGTCCGCAAATTTGTATGTATTTTTACATTCAATTGATAAACAATGGTTTGCACAGAGAGCGCTTTTCGTAAAAATGAAAATACTTAAGTAATGCAGTGCATGCGAAGTTGGATGAGCGATTATATGCGTATGCCAGATACATACAGATACCATGCACTGTTACGTATAAAGTTACGACGAATCCGTTCCCGCACTTTCGGCCTAGTTTCACCAAGAATTTTTCGATCTAGAGGGACGCGTACTTTTACCCACTAGCTTGTTTCAATTCACACTCTGACAACACCATATACAAGCGACTATTATGGCGTTTCCTCTATACCAGCGGTCACAATATGTATATTGGAAAAATGCGTGACGCAAACATGGTGAAAGAACCAGACACTTGTCGATTATCTCTTTCCTGCTATTAGCAACATTAATTTACAAACACGATTCAGTTCCGTGACTTTATTAGGGTAACTATCCGTAGCTTTATCAGAAAAATGTCTCTTACGTTACGATTTTGCATGGAATCTGATTTTCAAACCAAGAGATTTTCGAAGCCTTTTGTGTTACTTAGGACTTTATTTACGAATTCCTTCATGTTTCAATGTGGACTTGATTGTCGATTGCATGGCGCAAGGTCACATGAGAATCATCACATACTGTTCTCAAACATCATTGCGACAAAAGAAAAATAAAGAGCACAAGTGCTCGAAAAAAAAAACAAATCCATCTTGGAAAGTGGTTTAATAATGATGTGCATTGAAAGGTTAAAGCTAGAGTTAAAATACTATAGACAAACTATAGGCAGATAAAATGGATCGCTTACACTCGCTTGTATTTTCAAAAAATTAGATCCCCAAAGGGTAAAAACACTTTGTTTAATGTGGTACTAGAATTAAGGAGAAAAAGACGGTAGATTCTCGAGGAAAATAGAATTTTAGAAGACAAAGAAGCTGGACCTCTTAGCAAAGAAAGCACATCTAAAAACTTTCGATTGTCAAGAATTACTTACTCTCATCTGCGAAATTGATTCGATTAATCAGAAAGTGGACTCACCTGAAACAAAGAAATAATACTGGAATTAGTTATAGTTATATATGTAGTGTTATGGACAAAGAACTTTTGTAGGAAAACTTGCAAATTTGTTTTGCGAAATACAGGTGTAATAATTCATCGTTAATTACAATTGACTTAGTCTTAGAGTCTAGAAATTTAGCGTCTTTCAGTTTTTATCTCTTCTGATTAGCAAATTCTTAAACAAATTACACATCTTTCTCAAACTTAATGAACACTTTTTATCCATTCAAAAAAAAAGAAAGTAAACTAAAACTGCAGGATTTTCCTTCAATTTTTTCACGAGCTGGCAACAAGTTAAAGCAATTTCGATTAGGTGTGTTCAATAGGTTCTTGCTCCCAAGCGTCAGAAAAAAATGTAGTAGGAGCCCGTTACTCAACGCGAATCTAGTTAAACTAGCGGAGCGAATCCGTAGATGCAGGGAGTTACTAACCATAGCGCATTCCGCTCCATCGTTTGTTGGGCAATCTGAGTGCATGTGCAACGCTCCTCAGACACACATTTAACGCTTAAGGCTTATAGGTATATATATAACGCAAATGTAAAAATATATACAACGTAAATATAATTATATATGTGTATTGTGCACCCGAGTTTGTTCTCCGTCTGCGGCAAGGCCCGTTATACAATGTGTGGCATTCTGGCACGATTGTCGAAACCACCTTCAGTTGCAGTTTGCTCGTTATACCCGGAGCCTTGCCCCATAACTGCATCAAAGGCGCAAAAGTCCTCGAGACGCCGAGCGCTCACATTCAGAATGGCCAAACTGTCGAAGCAAATTGGCAAAGGCAAAATTTCAAACAAGTCCAACAATGTCACCGCCTAAAAATGGTTATTATACTAAAAACTTAAATATGAAATTGTACAAGGGCCATTCGAATCTCCAATCCAAGAACTGATTGCTGCTTAACCATTATACGTCTACAATGCATAAAAAAGGCAATACATAATTCTATACACCAGAGACTCGCTATTTGAACGCGCGATCGAACGCGTTATATGAATTCCAAGAATTGCTGGTCCCAACAGTTTCTCAGGGAGCAGGGCGAGAGACGGCTGCGACTCCGCCTCTGAAGGGACGCATGCACTATACTACTCACTCAAGTAGATTGCGCAATATTATGGAAACAGTTCAGGCGGCCCTGTCTGTTTACGTTTCGCTGTACGCGTTATATGAACAAGGCCATTTTCAGGCAACCCCCGAGATTGTTCATCTATCGAGTCTCTGGTGTATTTATACCGACTGTGCTATACGGTAGTGAGACGTAGAACTATCAGGAAAAGGATAAGAGTAAAACGCAAGAGGTTGCATAACAAAATGCATGGACGTGAAGGAAGCTGAAGAGGTATGCCAGGACAGAAAAGTGTGGCGACAAAAAGTTTATGAAAACAGTGTCAGTAGAGTGAATGACACCTGAAACAAAAGACCTTGTATACTAATGGGCCCGAGTGGGGAGCTTCACATGATGACTTTGTGAGGCTCTTCACTTGGGGTGATTGCTAGAGAGATTGATCAGCAACCTGGGTCGCAGCAGTGTTGCGGAACGAACGTGTTATTTAAATAAGTAACACGGGAATTCTAGATCAATCTAAAAATCTATACCCCCTCCTCCACAGAAGTCCCTTCCTCGCCGAGTGAATCACGCTTACCCCGGAAGGTATTAAGGTATAAAGGCTTAACGGTATATATTAATGACTGATGTGATAATACAAGGGGTTTTTTTTAAAAGGACTTTAAAAATAATTAATCTTTACTTACATTGTTATGAAATAATTAATAAATAATTAATTCTAGTTTGGATGAAAAAATCCAGCAATCTCGTTTTGTTCTTTTTTATTTGAACGACAACTTGATATTTTGCTTCACAAATTTATTATTTTAATTATGAGTTAATTTGAGGACAGGTTAAGAATTTATAAAATATACTTATTATGTGATTTTGCCACATGAATTAAACTTTTCCGTTATAGGCTGTTTGTCATATTTTAATTTTGTTGGACCCACCCTATTAAATATAAAAAAATGTATTTGTAAGTTCCCTAATTTTTAATTGTTTAGTTACAAATTAGATAATTAAAAGTAATGGGTTTTATTACTTGGAGAAGTTAAAATAAATCATTTGAATTTAAACAATTTTTAACATGAAAATGTTGAATATAATTTGAAGAAGTTTGTTTTGATTGAAACAATGGAAAAGACTGACATCGAAAGAAGAGACTTTTCACATGTCAAACTAAAATCATAGGCAATTTCGAAAAAGATTTAATAAATGATTCCATTAACAAGTTTGAGTAGTTTAAACACAAATTCTATAGTAAAAATCTTGATAAGAAACCCAATGACAAGTGGTTAATTATTTTAACAGAAGAGATTATATATTAGTTTACAGTAAATACTCAAAAACAAATATAATAAAAATATAAAATCTGAACTAAATCTATGACGTAAGTAAAATATAGGTTATGTCCTCCGCTTTTGTAACTAACACTTTTCCATTCTATTTTTGTAACAACAAATCCTCATTTCTTCGCCCGGCGTGGTCAGGCGAAAGCTTGAAATAAAATAAATTTTGAACCAAAAACTCTATCGGCGCAAAAACTATAGGCATCTGCCTGTGAAGCTTAACAACCCAACCAAAAAAAAATGCTAGAGTAATACGTAAATAGTCATTTGAAAGCTGAAAGTGTTCCACGCAAATGAGCTTGAAGGCGTTAATGTAAAAAAAATGTTGTGCTGTGCAGACTGAAAAATGTAAAAAAGTAAGGAATTTCGGGCACATTTAAGAAGAGTCAAGTTTAGAGCATTATTTCTTATACAAGAGGCAATGGAACAAATTTGAAAAAATTCATGAATATGAGGAAACATTTGTGAACAAATTGCAGTTGACAAATTTGAGAAATAATGAAAATTGTTGCTTAAAATTACAAAAATGTACAACTATACTATCTTCAGTTCTAATGAAGATATTAAAGCGATTCAAACTCCAAACTGTAACGGATAGGCTCTGTAATTATTTACAATCTCCCGCAAGGATGTGATTGTTTTATTCTTGGTGGAAATCACGATATTTTCAGACATTTTTACATTCTCATCATAATGAGAAAGTATTGGTTTTATGTGAAAAATGACTTTCGCGGATTCCATCAAATGTCGACGTTTTGAGGCCCCCTGAGTCAGAAAAAATGGTTTTGACGTCGGTGTCTGTCTGTCGTTGTCGTTGTCGTTGTCGTTGTCGTCGTCGTCTGTATATCGGATAACTTTTGAAAGACTAATCGGATTAGATTGTGCTTTGGCACACAGTTTCAGGGGGCGAAAAGAGGGGTCGAGTTCGTTAACCAGCCATTTTGGATGAAAATTCAAAAAGTTAGAGCATTTTCAAAAATTTTTAGACCACTTTTTTCCAAATTTCAAAATTATATGTGCGGGAGCTTATAGTGCTCGAAAATCTAAACAATTTATCCTTACGACTTTTTTTGATAAAAAGAAAATTGTCCGAGTTACAGCATTTTCAAAATCCCCCCAAAAAAGCGAAAAGTAACATTTTCAGCCAAACAACGCACGATACGAAAAAAAGTCAAGATAGGAAAAGTGTTTCTTTTCGCACGTCCTACAAGATTATCATAACGACTTTTTGAATTTTCTTGAAAAATCGAAAATTCATATTTTTATTGCACAAGAAATAATGAAAAATCAAAAAAATCAATTTCACGGTCAAACTATGCAAGATACGACAAATCATGACTGGACTAAAATTGTGCATTCAATAAAGATCTACACATTTCTCATGAGTCACTTTTTGATAGGATGTGTAGTTTTTGTTTTATTCGTAAAAAATAACATTAACAGTGAAAAAATCGGCCCGATAAGCGGGCACATTCTCATCAAAACTTTGCTTATTTAGTTTATTTTTCATCTCGGGTGTGTTTTTTCACAATATTTCATTGTTTTTATGTTCTCAATACTATTTCTAACGATTGAAACAATAAAATATAATAATAATTCAAACAATTTATTCTGACTGAAAATCTGACTTTTATTTCAGAATGCGTTTTGATCTTTCTTTACTAAAATAATTTCTGTGAAAAAATTCGACTATTACATTTATATTTCAAGAACTATGTTCCAAATAGACGAAATGAATATATATATATTAAAAAAAAAAAAAGAGTAATTGGTTCCTCGTTTAGAGATGGGCCGGGAATGCGCAGATGGAAACATATGAACTCCTATCTAATACAACGCTGCTGAAGGCTGGTGACCTTCTCAGTATAAAACATCAAGCAATTGCGACTCTCTCGGTTTCCATTCCTTGTCCTCGCCCCCCCCTCCCCCCGTAACAGAAGTTTTGGTGGGACTGACGTAAGAACTGGACTCTCCACTATACGACGAATCACTACTTAACTTGGGCATGATTTCGACTCGCACAGCAAATTTCGCGCATAAAGGTGGTAGTTGGGTGTACAATCTAAACATGAATAATACAAACAATAAAGTAGCCTCGGAATGGACTGAAACTTTGATTGAGGTTTTGAAATATGGTCAGGAGTAGATAGGGAATCACATGGTAGTCAAGGGGTCGGTTTGATTATGAATGAAAAAGCAAGATATATGTTCCAAAAACGACTTAAATACTTTTTTTCTCCCCTTTTCAGATAGTTGGAAAAAAATCTTTCTGATTGTAGGATTTATTATAAAGATACGGAAATATACGCTGAAGTAAAGGAATTACCTTCTTCGTTTTAAATCAAATACAACTTTAGTCATTTTTATCTGAAGAACATTGAACATATGGTCGTTGCGAAGCGCGACGACCAAATTGCGCGCAGCATGCGCGCTCAAACTTTTGGGTTTCTATTATACGATGAACAGAAACGAGCGTGAAGCGCGAGGTTCACATGATGATCATACCAAATATCGAGCGCGAAGCGCGAGTGTCGTGATGAGAATGTGTTCCTTAAGGTCGATAGAACCTTAAGTAAATTAGTTCTTATTTTTATGTAAAACTGACATAATTAAACCAAAAGCAGGTCATAACGATGAAGCTTACTAAGAGAGTATTAGCCTGCGAAGCGCGCAATAGCGAGCACACGAAGTGTGAAAACCTAGGCGACAAATGTGTCCGAGCGCGCAGCGCGAGGTGAATGCATTATCGAGCGCGAAGCGCGAGGTGAATACCTAATCGAGCGCGAAGCGCGAGATCCAACAGGTGCGCGCCCTCGGCGCGCTGAAACTAGCGAGCGAAGCGCGCGATGAGAATGTGACCGCGAAGCGGGCAGATTTTTTTTGTTGGAAAGTAAGTGTTAGAAACCAGCGGGGGTGCAGTTTTTTTGCTGCCGGTCAGATGAGGCGTCAATGCCTGGGTAGGAGTTCAGAAGCACAGGTCAAAGAAAAGCACCAGCGGTCGGCAGCAAAAAAAAATGCACCCCTGGTTTCTAACACTTACTTTCCAACAAAAAAAAATGTCCCAAAATATCGTGATTTCCACAAAAAATAAAACAATCACGTCCTTCCGGGAGATTGTAAATAATTACAGAGCCTATCCGTTACAGTTTGAAGTTTGAATCTTTTTAATATCTTCATTAGAACTGAAGATAGTATAGTTGTATATTTTTGTAATTTTGAACAACAATTTTCATTATTTCTCAAATTTGTCTACTGCAATTTGTTCACAAATGTTTTCCTCATATTCATGATTTTTTTCCAATTTTTCCGATTGCCTCTTGTATAAGAAATAATGCTCTAAATTTGACTCTTCTTAAATGTGCCCAAATTCCTTACTTTTTTTTACATTTTTCAGTCTGCAAAGCACACAAATTTTTTTACATTAACGTCTTCAAGCTCATTTACGTGAACACTTTCAGCTTTCGAATGACTATTTACTTATTAACTAAAAAAGGTTAAATTAAAAAAATCCTTGATGATTTCAGTAATTTAAAGTACTCTTAAAGTCCATTAAACTTGAATTATTGGAATGATCTGTTGGTCACTTTATTTCATAATGATTTATTTAATGAGAATTCTTGTACACAGGAGGCCGTGTGGTTCGGCTGGTAGATTGCTTGGATTCCCATGAAAGGAAAGTAAAAATTAATACAATTGCTTAAATTCTTCAAGTATTTGTTATTGCTGAAGACGGTTATCACGTCACGTTACATGTATTGAACTTTTTTTTCTTGTTCTACTCGCACTGGAAAAATTTGCCACATTTTTTTTTACTTTTAATAAACTAATCTGAGATTAAAAGCAAAATAAAGCTGTCGTTGATGAAGTGTAGGGAGAGAAAGTCAGTTTGACACTCTCGATCTTCTTCTCTCGAAAGTAACGAGAATCGTTTCGCAGTCGAGCGAGCAATCGGGTCCGTCTGTTCGTGCATTCACCCGGTTTTCCACACGCGTGTGGTAAACTTTCCCGACTCTCGTGGTTTCGCATCGGAGGTCGATTATCGGTAGTTGGATCGAAGAATGGCGAAACTCGGTTAGCCGCTACTTAACCAGGAGAAAATATTGTTAAACCGGTCATAATTTAGCACCACGTCGACCGTTCGCGTACCCCGAACCTACGCAACACCTAATTCTTTTTCCATATTCCATAACAACAGCAAATTTGTCACTGATTTTAATGTATAACCGTAATGCACAAATTATTACTCCGTATCCACCTTGTCATTAGTCACGTGCTTGGTCTGCAAATCGCGTGCACAATAACTTAGTGCATTTTTATTGAATCGATGAAAATAGATCTCTAGGAGCTGGGTGTAATCCTGTATGCCGTTCTAGGTCCGCAGGATTTTTTTACTGAATATTATGTAAAAT
>CAKNYM010033354.1:0-14804 GCA_932195095.1 Andricus curvator
ACCTATCTCACGGTCGTGAGACGTGGTTACAGCTGAAATTTTACCGCAATTTCGCTGGGAGCGGGTGCAATTTTTCAGATTAGCACCCGCTCCCGGCGAAATCCTGCGGTTGTCCTTATGATAAACTTTTAACTATATATAACAAGTTTGTCATAAGCACAGCAGCGGGATTTCGCCGGGAGCAGGTGCTAATCTGAGGACACGAAGCGACCCAAGGACGACCGCCTTCTGAATTTTCCCCGCAAGCGTCTTGGCATTTTCTTGACACGCGGGGATGCTTTTCAGTCTATTAATCAGAGAAAGCTTAGCACCTCCAAGATTGCCGACGATCAGGACGATTTGCTTAACAGAATATTCCGGGTATAACCGTCGCAACACCCTTACAAGGTCTTTTTACCTTTCTTTCTTTTCATTCTTCTTGGCTATGATGATTTTGTCAGCTGGTGCCGAAAATTCGATAACGAACATGGTTCGCTTCTCAAAGTCAAGGAGAACTTTGTCAGGCCTTGAGTGCGCAACGGAAACAATTGTCGAGTATACAAAATGCCAGTATATACGGCACCTCTCATTTTCGACAATTGACTCTATTTCTATAGGAGCGTTTAGCGGAGCGGCATTAGGGCTAATGCCGTAAGAGTGACAGAGATGGTAATAAAGCATTCTTAGTGCGGCATTGTGCCTTTGGATGTAAATCGTTCCCGCATGAGCTGGATAACTTCTTGGCTCAAAATGTTGCGACGGTATGCTAGAGTAGAAATGACACCTTCTTGACATTCCAAAATGAAACCCTTCGTGCCCAACTTCAATCCGGGTGATTTAAGGAAAGAAAAGGTTAGCTCATACGACATCGGGGCTTCAGGAGTGAGTAGTCAAGATGGGTAAGACTTGATGCATTTTGCTCACCCCGATATTGAAGTAAAGGCCGAGTGTTTCAGCAGCCTCATCCGCTGTTTGCACAGAAACGCTCCTTCGCCCATTGCTTCGTGTTCCCTGACCATTTTAAGGAAAGGGTCTTTTCCATTTGCGACTATATGTACTGTACCCAGAATAATTCTGTTGTGAAGAAATTCAAGATTCAGTATTCCGTGACCACCTTGACGGTGTAAGATGTAAAGTCGCGGAACGAAAGACTTAAGGTGCATTCTTTTGTTCATGTGCACAATCTTTCGGGACCCCATATCAAGGCATCTGAGCTCGTACTTCGTCCATGGAACCACTCCAAATGAATAGAGTACTACCGGGACGGCAAGCATGTTCGTCGCAGATACTTTATTCCTCGCTGACAGTTCAGAAGACCAAATCCGTCGGATGAGACGTTTGTATCTGCATCGGAGAGTATCATTCACAGATGTCTCGTCCTGAGTGCGGCTCTGTGGCACGCTCAGGTATCTATGGATCTCTTCAGAGCCAAGGTGTCGTATAGCACTTCTGTCGACGAGATCAGGGTCTTCGGGGATGCCATTAAGTTTTCCTTTCTTCAAATAAACCTTAGCGCATTTTTCTAACCCGAACTCCATTCCAAACACTTGAGTGTATTTCTCGACAATCCCCAGGGCTAGATGTAGTTTCTCTTTATTTTCAGCATAAATCTTAAGATCATCGATGTAAAATATATGAGTGACTTCATACTTTCGATTTCCAGGTTTGCCGCAGACGCACCCTTTGGAATGTGAGGCAAAAGAGGAAAGGGCTGATAATGTCGCCCTGAAAGACACCTCTCTAAAAAGTGACGCTGTTAGTTGTCACACGATGTTTTCCAGATGAGATAGTAAATCTGGTTTCCCAAAGCGGCATCGATCTCTCTATGCACCTCACGATGTGTGGATGAACCTTTAAGCTTGCCAACAGACAAATGATAAGTTATGGGAGGTTGAATCGAAAGCTTTCCGGTAATCAATCTAGGCCATCGATAGGTAGCGCTGATAGGACGGTGCGTCTTTGCAGACACATCTATCGATGAGCAGGTTCTTCCGACATACCGCTACGCCTATCTTTGATCCGTGTTGTTCGTACATCTCTTGCCAACGCAGGTCCAACTGTCCGAACAATCATATCATTTAGGATAGCTGTGAAGATCTTATACAGCGTGTTCAGGCAAGTCATTGGCATGTAATTCTTGGGGTCAGCTAATTTGTCCATCTTCGGCAGGAGCACTGTGCGCCCTTCCACCAACCACTCCGGAATAGGCTCTTTCGACTTTAGATATGAGGTGAAAATGCGGGCCAGATGCTGATGGGTTGAAGGAAACTTCTTCCACCAGAGGGTCTTGATACCATCTGGTCCCGGCCCGGAATAGTTCTTCGTGCCTCTTAAAACTTTTTTCATCTTCTCGGTGGTAATAGGCGGTCATTCCACCTCAGGTGTTATGAGGTGGATGTCGAGATGGGTCAGAGAAAAACTTTTCATTTTCTCTGACCCACCTCTCTCTCCGCTCTAGACTTCTCTTAGCGTCAGATAGTATCCGTATTCTGTCAAAAATTTGCTGACGAATTCACAGTTCGCACGCGAACCGTCGAACTTTGGCAGTAAAATTCCTGCCAGATATTATATAGTCAAAAATTCACTGAATGCGGGACGCGTACTGCTTTGCCTAGCCTGTCTTTGTGCTGAGTTGATGCATTCGCCTTTTCGTCTTATGATCAACTGTTGGTTTTGTTTTACGGATTGCATCTGCCAAAACTCTTGCTGCATTATACACGCTATAATTGATGGCCAGAGGTCGGACTCTTCGCAAAAATCTCCACGAAGCTCGTCATCTTTCTCCTGGTCCTGAAGCATCGCTCTTCCTCTATTGAATGCCTGCCTGCGGTTGGTTTCAGTGTCGCCTCTCTTTCTCTGTAGACTGCTTGCTCTGGCTGTCGTTGAGTAGGCGCTACGCTTATATAACTACTTTTTCGGAGTTCCTTGGCACGGTTTCGCCGTAGTTTTTGCGAAAAATGCAAGAGCTCTGGGTGTTTCTCCCACCACAGAGAATACAGTCGCGCCATGTAACCTTTTCGTTCAGGGGCCATACTGGTACCATAGCATTCCAGCAGGTCGCCCCTGGGTCGATCCATCCACACAAAAGTATTGAGATCCTGCCGGTCCATAACATTAACTCCGTCTTGATTGGTTCGCCCAATTCTAGGGTAGTCGGCATTGTTGACCGACCCATTGTCGGGAGCCCTGCGCGTTCCATTGTTTTGAACTTACTACAACTATGTTTGGTGTTGTCATTGTTGTTCCCACGAGCAGCTAGGGAAAAGGGTTCGTCCATCCTTGTAGAGCCCCGCATGCAAGGATAAGGCTGCATACTCTGAGAGGTCACCCGATATCCCAGAGTCACCGTTTGGGATACCTCGCCCATGTACCATTCAGCTTTTGGCACGGTTTGTACGCCTCCGCTTAGAGGTTATTCCTTCGGAACCATCCCTGGACAATTGTCTGCGACTGCTTATCAAATATTGTAACCATATTCAGCAGAAACTCTTGGTACAGGAACCCTCTATCCGCAACCCGAAGACGCGTTCGGTGACTTTGCTAAACTGAAGGGCATATGACAAAGCCACCGAACGCGTCCTCGGGTTGCGGAAAGAGGGGCCCTGTACCAAGGGTTTCTGCTGAATATGGTTACAATAATTAATAAGCACTCGCGAACAATCGTCCAAGGATGTTCCCCAAGGAACAGCCCCTAAGAGCAGGCGTAACAACCGTGCCCAAAGCTGAATGGCTACTGGGTGAGGTGCCTTAAACGGTGACTCTGGGATACCGGACGACCTCTCAGATTATGCAGCCTTATCCTTGCACGTAGTGCTCTACAAGGATGGACGAACCCTTTCCCTAGCTGCTCGTGGGAACAGCGTTGACACCGCCAAAGCACCAAAAAGTGGAAGATGCGGTTCAAAACGATCAAACGCGCAGCGCACCCGACAATGCGTTGGCAAACAATGCCGATTATCCTAGAGTTCGGGGTGCTGAAAATAATTTAGATGGAAAAAAGACGACGAAACGACGAAACGCCCACATTGTGTCGACGAATCAACTCAAGGATGGCTTGCTAGACTGCTCCGATGCCAGCATTATCCCTGTTCGCAGAGGCTTTATCGCACGTATGCACACTCTGTGGTGCCAAACAACCAAAGTTTTAGCACGTTTCGATTCAATCATTGCGAAATCGACGTGCCTACTTCTGAAAAAATGGATATATACGCGGAGCGCTTCCACAACCGCTGCTTGACTAAACTGCAGACGAAGATGAGACAGCGACATTAAGACTAACCGCGGAAAGCAGGCACCTTCTGAGAGTGGATGCCTCCCTTTGTGAAGATATCTCGCAAGAGTCCGACCTCTGGACTATCAATTGCTCAGTTTATGGTGCTGCGAAAGCTTCTGCTGATTCAAATCGAAGGCTTAAACCGACGATGGATCAAAAGACCAAAAGACGATTGCATCAACTGAACAAGAAGGTTGGATGGGCAAGACAGAATGCGTCCGTTTTCAATGTGTGATTGACTACATAACATCTGGTAGACCATTCACGGAAAGAATTCACAAGTTCGCCCAAGAACTGAGGATCTTCAATCACACAATAAACAAGTCAAAGCTGCTGACAATCAAGCAGCATATTGTTGACAAAATACGGGTGATATCTGACGCAACGAGGAGAAGACCGAAGACGGAGAGATGGTTCAGGGAAAATCAACAGTTTCTCGCTGACCCATCGCGCCTCTTCAGCGATCTCCCTGTTTCTGTCAAAAATCCACCCAAGCCCAGCAAGATAGAGACTTTTTGGAGAGAGGTATACATGATCCCAAAAACTTCTACACACCAAAATTTGGCCCGAATATTCACCTCGTATTTAATGTCGGAAACGCCCATTCAGCAGTGGCTGGTGTAATGATGCACTATACTCTAACCGAAAAAAGGCAACTTGTCCAACCCAGAAAATTACAGGCCAATAAATTGTTTGCACACACTGTATAAGATCTTCACAGCTGTCATAAACAACAGGATTGTTCGATGAATTGAACCTATGTGGCAAAAGATGTACGAACAACGTTGCTCGAAAAAAGGTGTAGCGGGCTGTCGAGAGAACCTCCTAATTGACAGGCGTATCTGTCAAGACGCTGCAATCCATCAGCCCGTCCTGTTAATGGCCTGGATTGAGTACCGAAAAGCTTTCGATTCAACCTCACAAATTATTGTGTGATAACGAACAACGTCACCTTCCAGCGGGGCATCTTATAAGGCGATACCATGAGCCCTTTGGTTTTTTGCATCACACTTCTGCTTATATCTCTCGCACTACGAAATTCTTCTGGATACTTCTGTGGCGACATTAATCAGCGCGAACATAAGGTCACTCATGTATTTTATATGGATGACCTGAGGATCTATACCTTTGGTAAAAACCAACTTCAAACTGCTATAAATATCGTCAAGACGTGCAAAGGAGAGACCGGGATGGACTTTGGATTGGACAAGTGTGCCAAAATACATCTGAAGAAAGGAAAGATTATTGGCGTTTCCAAGGACACTGAGCTTGTGGATATAAGTGTTATTTTCAATAATTTGTTCCTGAAAAAAGATTTTCTCCTTTCGCTGCGCCGGGAATCGAACCACAGAACTTCCGACTGCCGGTCGAGTGCTTTCTCATTAAGCTACTAGAGAGATCGAGAGAAGAAACTTTTTTCAGAAATACACGCATTAATTTGCCAGGTGGTACAATTCAAATTTTTCAAGGAATCTGTATTATCATCAGAGAATTAAAGAATTTTTGTAACGTTTTCTCAGACTAGATGGAGTTATGAATTAAAAATTATTTGCAATCATTTTTTTCTGAAAAAAGATCTTCTCCTTTCGCCCCGCTGGAAATCAAACCACAGAACTTCCGATTGCCGGTCGAGTGCTTTCCCATTAAGCTACTAGAGAGATCGAGAGAAGAAACTTTTTTTAGAAATACACGCATTATTTTTCCAGGTGGTACAAAACAAATTTTTCGAGGAATCTGTATTATCGTCAGAGAATAACCGAATTTTTGTAACGTCTTTTCAGACTAGATGGAGTAATGAATTAAAAATTATTTTAAATCATTTTTTTCTGAAAAAAGATCTTCTCCTTTCGCTCCGCTGGAACTCAAACCACAGAACTTCCGATTGCCGGTCGGGTGCTTTCCCATTAAGCTACTAGAGTGATCGAGAGAAGAAACTTTTTCCATAAATACTCTAGTAGCTTAATAGTAGAAATCTCTCTAGTAGCTTAATGGGAAAGCACCCGACCGGCAATCGGAAGTTCTGTGGTTCGATTCCCAGCGGAGCGCAAGGAGAAGATCTTTTTTCAGAAAAAGATTATTGAAAATAATTTTTAATTCATAACTCCATCTAGTCTGAAAAGACGTTAGAAAAATTCTGTTATTTTCTGGTGATAATACAGATTTCTTGAAAAATTTGATTTGTACCACCTGGCAAAATAATGCGTATATTTCTGAAAAAAGTTTCTCCTCTCGATCTCTCTAGTAGCTTAATGTGAAAGCACCCGACCGGCAATCGGAAGTTCTGTGGTTCGATTCCCAGCGGAGCGAAAGGAGATCTTTTTCCAGATAAAAATTAATATAAATAATTTTTAATTCATAACTCCAGCTAGCCTGAAAAGACGTTACAAAAATTCCGTTATTCTCTCATGATAATACAGATTCCTTGAAAATTTTTATTCGTACCAGCTGGCAAAATAATGCGTGTATTTCTGAAAAAAGTTTCTTCTTTCGATCTCTCTAGTAGCTTAATGGGAAAGCACTTGACCGGTAATCGGAAGTTCTGTGGTTTGATTCCCAGCGGAGCAAAGGGAGAAGAACTTTTGTCAGAAAAAGATTATTTAAAATAATTTTTAATTCATAACTCCATCTAGTCCGAAAAGACGTTACAAAAGTTTTGTTATTCGCTAATGATAATACAGATTCCTTGCAAAATTTGATATTTATCACCCGGCAAAATAATGCTTGTATTTCTGAAAAAAGTTTCTTCTTTTGATATCTCTAGTAGCTTAATGGGAAAGCACCCGACCGGCAATCGGAAGCTCTGTGGCTCGATTTCCAGCGGAGCGAAAGGAGATCTTTTTTTGGAAAAAAATTGTTGAAAATTATTTTTTAATTCATAACTCCATCTAGTCTGAAAAGACGTTACAAAAATTCTGTTATTCTCTGATGATGATACAGATTCCTTGAAAATTTTTATTTGTACCACCTGGCAAAATAATGCGTGTATTTCTGAAAAAAGTTTCTTGTCTCGATCTCTCTAGTAGCTTAATGGGAAAACGCTCGACCGACAATCAGAATTTCTGTGGTTCGATTCCCAGCGGGGCGAAAGGAGAAAAGCTTTTTTCAGAAAAAAATTATTTTAAATAATTTTTAATTAATAACTCCAGCTAGTCTGAAAAGACGTTACAAGGTAGGGGTTTGACCAACATTATTTCGCTGATCAGTCACAGGGGTGTCATTCCTCCGCCCACGAGACGTTAGATAGGGGTAGGGGTTTTACCAAAATTATTCCTGTAAACAGTTTCAGGGGTGCCCCCCCCGTCCACGAGACGTTTCAAAGTGCTAAGGGGTTTGCAAACATTAGTTCTGTGACCAGTCATAGGTGTGCCTTCACGCCCCTACGAGACGTTGGAAAGGAGTAAGGATAGGATTTGACTAAAATTATCTATGAGACCAGTCACAGGGGTGCCACGCTCCACGAGATGCTGGGAAGGAGTAGAGGTTTGACAACATTATTCCTGTGACCTGTCACACGGGTGCCATCCAGCCCTCCACAAAACGTTGAAAAGGTGTGAGGGTTCGACCGAAATTACTTATGTGCCCAGTCACAGGGATGTCTTTCCACCCCCCCCCCTCCCCCCACGCGACGGTAGAAATGGGTAGGGGTTTGATCAACATTCTTTCTTGGACCAGTCACACGGATGCCTTTACGCCTCCCACGAGGCCTTGGAAAAGGTCGGGGTTCGACCAACATTCTTTCTGCGTCCTGTCACAGGGGTACCATCACCTCCCCACAAGACGTTGAAAAGGAGCAGGGGATTGACCAAGTTTATTTCTGTGAACGGTTTCAGGCGTGTCCTCCACGAGACGCTTGAAAGGGTCAGGGGTTTGAAAACATTATTTCTGTAACCAGTCATAGGGGTGGCTTCATGCTCCCCACGCGACGCTGGGAAGGGGTCAGGATTTGACCAAAATTATTTCTGTGACCAGACACAGGGGTGCCTTACTCCACGAGAAGTTGGAAAGTGGTAGAGGTTTGACAACATTATTGCACTGACCAGTCACAGGGGTGCCTTACTCCACGAGAAGTTGGAGAAGGGTAGAGGTTTGACAACATTATTTCAGTGACCAGTCACAGGGGTGCCATCCATACCTTCACGGAACGTTGCAAAGGGGTTGTAAAGTTCAACCAACATTATTTCTGTGTAGCAATCAATCTTGAAAACGTAAAATGATTAATACTGTATTTTTAAATGCTTTTAACCTCATTATTATTCAAAAAACAGTGAATAATAACAGCGAAACATGCAAATTTAGAAGGGAATAAAAATGTTCTATTTCATAGTCGATTTGGGGTGTTCTAAAGTATTCAGAAAAATATTTTTGCCACTGGGTACAGAAAGGGATTCAGTTTTAAAGATAACTTCTCCAGCAATGGGGATTCAAAACGCGAGGACAAAAACGGTATCGAAAAGGATTCAATAAGTGTCGCGTCACCATTGAACAGGAAATTTTTGAATACTTTTCAATGCAAGCCTTCTTACCGGGATATATTGTTCCTAAAAATTTGATTAAACTGAATCAAGAATATGCTCAGATTTTCAAAAGAATTAATTATTGTTGTAGTATAACTCATGTGTATTCTATAATTTTAAATAGGAGCGCAATTTTAAGTGCATGCACATTGAGTAAAGGTTTAGTCCTTGAATTCAAACCAATAACCTGTTGCTGATAATGACAATCACTTCTTTGCGTCTCCATTTTGATGGTAAATTTTATTTATAAATTGTAAGTTGTCATAGTTTATAGATAGCTGGTATAGCTTATTGCAAAGATATTTTTGCTTATTGGCAGCTTATTGAGTCGTTGACTAAACGCTAATTTTGTTGAATCATGGACTCCAATGTAACGCGAAATGTTAAATTGATCTTTACATATTAATATTTGTCAACATCATTTTTCTATTTTCGGAGTGTTCAAAGTTTTCCCAGTGAAATTCAAGTAAGAAACTCAAAATATCAAAATATTCCATATTCAGAGCATTTGGTGTGGTGACAACGCAAGTGAAAATAAAAATCAGAACGGACAGCGATCATGTTTTATTGAAAAATAAATTCAACATAACCTCAAACGCCAACATTCTTTCATATTTTCCATGTTAAGATTTAAAAATTTTAAGAAATCCGTAACAAAATAAAAAATACCATCGTTTGTGTTAGTATATTAATATTAAATTTGTCCCGTATAATTCTCCCTGGTTATGTGGTCAGCTGGTATTACGGAAAATTCCGTAACAATACCCCTCACGCTACGGAAGGGCTAGCATTACGGAGTTTTCCGTAATACTAGTCCCAGCCGTTCAAGAAGTTAATCTTACGGAATATTCCGTAACGCTAGACAGTGCGTATAATATATTTTGACGTGACGGTGTTTTTTTATTTAGAAAAACAAAACCCTCACTCTGATCCAATCTCTAACATGGCCACATGATATTCGTAAATTCAGGACAAGTTTTATTATTATGTCTATATGATTTATCGAATATATTCACAATTTATTCTTTTCACTTTATGCCGAGCTTTATTTTTTTTCTATGCAATTTGTTTGCAGGCGAAAGCTTGTGATTTAGCAGGGCTATTTTTAAATATAAAATAGAAGACTCGCTTGTAAATGAAGAGAGAGACAGCTATCTTTCAAATAGCTTCACGGCCATAGCTTGGTAGCATTTAATGAGCTACTTTCTTCGGACGCGAGAGATTAAGCTATCAAAACATGTTTCCAAAATCAAACAGTTTTACCAACTTATGAAACTAAACCTCAATTCAAGTTATGAGTCGCCTTTATTCTAAAGGTAAGCAGGCTTCCAGGGTTTCTTACATTATTATATTTTGAATACATAGTTAATTCATTATAAAGTATCTGCAAAGGTAAAGAATTTATAAAAGTATAAAAAGGACATTGGAAAATAGCTAATAGGGATACCCGTTACGAGGTCGACGGGCCCCTTTTACCTCTCAGTACAAGTAAGCGAGAAGGTTCCCAATTTCCGAGTGTCAACTGTGGGCTGCCTGAAGATGACGGTAGGAAAAGCTCCTCATCAAGGAGTAGCCATACTGATCCTAATACTATCATAAAAAGCGTTTGCGACTATATGTCGAAAACTAAAACCACATTCTCTCTTCAGCTATTGGTTGGATTTTAATTCGCCGCCTATACTTTACATTTGAAATCAGAGCTGCAAACCGTGCACTGTCGAATTTTTCGCAACAGTTATTCGTGTGTACTTTTAAGTTATGTTTTCTGACAGCTGTGATCGTTCTCCTCTGAAAGAGAGAGGGATGAGGGAGATAAGAGAGAGGGAGAAGAGGGGAGAAAGAGAGGAATCATGATAGCGGATATCAGTAGTAGGGAAAGAATACTTGCGAATGGAGAATGTCGCGTAGTATGTAGTCTACGCGTATATTGTAAAGTGTTCTTTTATCCTACCTTTTATAAAAGTAAATCATACTCACTTTCTTGAATAATTTACAAATTCCCGTAACCACATACTTCAACTACACCCATTAGAAAGTCGTTTCACGCTAAAAACATCGAAGAAAGCGGAAAGAACGAAGACCCTAACTCATAGAGTAGAGTAGGGACATCAGCCAATCACGCAATCGCGCGTTCAATCACGCACATCACCTGTCACTTGCGACGGGAGGACGCCATCTTGGCTACTGATGGCAATCGAGATATGTATCGACATATATCGGAATCGATAGTTGCGTTCACATATTTTCAAAAATTGCGAATATTATCATTGGCTTTCGAACCACGGATGCAAGAGCATTGTTTACAATATTTGTCGCATTGTAAGATGTCGCAAATGTGAGATTTCGAGCGCTTTGTTGGTTTGAAGGGATTATCTCCTTCGGAGATGATTACATTCCTCCAAAACCTCGGTTTAATTGCCAAAAGTATGACGTGCGAGTGCGGAGAGGAAATGAATTTGAATAAAGCAAGTGATTCAATTGATCAGTTCAAATGGCGGTGTGTCGAAAAGACATGCAAGAAACCTACGACATTCTCAAAATTACATATTTTTGGTCAAACCGGTACCAACAAAGAATTGCTCGTCATGAAACAAAAATGTCCGAACACACAATTTGTGATTGGTACAACTTTTGTCGTGAAGTGTGTATCGAAGTAGTTTCCGCGGAAAATCAACAAATCGGTGGAGTTGGCCGCGTTGTTGAAATTGACGAATCAAAATTCGGAAAACGAAAATATAATCGCGGAAAACACGTCGAAGGCGATTGGGTTTTCGGCGGCGTCGAACGTGAAAGCAATAAATGTTTTTTGAGAATTTTGAAGGATAGGACAGCGGAAACTTTGTTGAAGATCATCCAGGAATGCATTGTACCGGAAACTACGATTATCATCGATTGCTGGAAATTATGCAGTTCGCTTGAAAGGAAGGGATTCCAACATTTGCAAGTGAACCATTCGGTGTGTTTCAAAGATCCCGAAACCGGCGCACATTCCAACGCCATCGAGGGCACGTGGTCGTGTGTGAAACGCATGTTTCCAGATGCCCATCGAAGTCGAAATATGTTTGATTCATATTTGGCGCAATTCATGTACGTCCGAATTCGCCAAGATGAACCATGCAAATTCGGCGCATTCCTGAATGATATTACTAAAGTTCACCCCGTATGAGTACTCCGGTAACATACCAATTTTTTCCTTTTCGTAATTTTAATTTAAATTTATTTACCTTTCCAAATTCCACCACACTCAGGCAAAAACCAAAATCGGCCTTTTTCAGGGCCCACAAAAAATTTAAAAAAATAAAAAAATCGGCCCTTTTCAGGGCCCACAAAAAATCCCCCCATGAGACGTTGGAAAAGAGGTAGGGGTTTGACCAACATTATTTTTGTGACCAGTCAAAGGGATGCCTTCCCGGTCAAACCCCTACCCGTTTTCAACGTCTCGTGGGGGCGAAAAGGCACCCTTTTGACTGGTCACAAAAATAATTTTAATCAAATACCTACTCCGTTCCAACGTCTCGTGGGGGCGGAAAGGCGCCCTTTTGACTAGTCACAAAAATTATGTCGATCAAATACCTACCTCTTTCGAACGTCTCGTGGGGACGGGAAGGCACCCCTTTGACTAGTCACAAAAATAATGTTGGTCAAACCACGAGACGTTGAAAAGGGGTAGGGGTTTGACCAACATTATTTTTGTGACCAGTCAAACGGGTGCCTTCCCGCCCCCACGAAACATTGGAAAAGGGGTACTGGTTTGACCAACATTATTTTTGTGACCAGTAAAAGGGGTGCCGTCCCGCCCCCCACAAAACGTTGGAGAAGGGGTAGGGGTTTGACCAACATTATTTTTGTGACCAGTCAAAGGAGTGCATTCCCGCCCCCACGAGACGTTTGAAAAGGGGTAGGGGTTTGTCCAACATTATTTTTGTCACCAGTCAAAGGGGTGCCTTCCCGCCCCACGAGACGTTGGAAAAGGGGTAGGGGTGTGACCAACGTTATTTCTGTGACCATTCAAAGGAGTGCCTTCCCGCCCCCACGAAACATTGGGAAAGGGGTAGGGGTGTGACCAAAATTATCTTTGTGACCAGTCAAAGGGGTGCCTTCCCGCCCCCACGAGACGTTGGAAAAGGGGTAGGGGTTTGACCAACATTATTTTTGTGAACAGTCAAAGGAGTGCCTTCCCGCCCCCACGAAACGTTGGAAAAGGGGTAGGGGTGTCACCAAAATTATTTTTGTGACCGGTCAAAAGGGTGCCTTCCTGCTCCAATGAATCGTTACTCGTAATATATAAATAATAATTATTAGCTATTATTTACCCATTATTTATAAGTATTACCTATTATTACCTAATAAATAATAAATATATAAATAAATAAAAAAAAAGTAAATTAAACAAAGAAAATCCAAAAAAGACAATAAAAAGCCAGAGACCACCTCTTCCTCAAGTTACGTTTTTAAAACATTTTTTTCTAATAATTCTCAATGTACGAAAAATATAAATTCAAATTGTGTATCGATACGAATCAAGATCGATACATATCTCGATTGCCATCAGTAGCCAAGATGACGTCCTCCCGGCGCAAGTGACAGGTGATGTGCGTGAATCACTCCTTTTTTTGTCGACATAACACCTTATGTCGGCATAAAAGAATATGCAAATATATTTTGATTCATTGAAAAACGAATAAATTTTAATCATGTTCCGTTTTTCTGGCCATACGGAAGTCTAAAAGCACCTAAACGATGAGGTAAATACGATCATTCCCATATCGTGACAGACCCATATTTGACAGATCCTACTGAGAAAAATAATAATAATTTAAAACTTTTGCCTCATCAAATCCCTTCATTTATAGTTTAATTCAACATTCCAATAGTTTGTTGCCGAAATTTTTTTTTTTTTTAGCCGAAACAAGGGTTACGCCCCTATGCTGCATTTGCACCGAAATTATTTAATTATGCAATAGTGTCGAGCAAAACACGTCACAACTTAGCTTGAGCTACCCAAGTCTCACCAGAATTTACTTACTGACGAATATTCCAATCATGCCTAATGGAGACAAACACACTAACCCTGTCACATTTGGAAATAAGTCTGCCCTCCTGGAGAGCAGAAACCCAGATGACCACTTTGAAGCGATTGCCGAGACCGAATTGACGAACTGAGAGGTACCCCGCTCTCGTTCGACTACCGTCCGGCGGCGAATTAAAATCTAACCAATAGCTGAAGAGAGAATATGGTTTTAGTTTTTGACATATAATCGCCAACGCTTTTTATGATAGGATTAGGATCAGTATGGCTACTCCTTGATGAAGAGCTTTTCCTACCGTCATCTTCAGGTAGCCCACAGTTGACACTCGGAAATTGAGAACCTTCTCGCTCACTTGTACTTTTATGAATTCTCTACCTTTGCAAATACTTTATAATAAATTAACTATGTATTAAAAATATAATAATGTAAGAAAACCTGGAAGCCTGCTTACCTTTAGAATAAAGGGGACTCATAACTTGAATTGAGATTTAGTTTCATAAGTTGGTAAAATTTTTTGATTTTGGAAACATGTTCTGATAGCTTCATCTCTCGCGTCCGAATAAAGTAGCTCATTAAATGCTACCAAGCTATGGCCGTGAAGCTTTTTAAAAGATCGCCACTCAAATTATCTGTGGTGGAAGGTTTTTCGTGTTTGTGTGCTTCGATTATTCTTCTAGACAAAAAATAGCACAGCAGAGATTACCTATTATTTTACGTAAACTCGTAAAATATAAGCAAGTTTCGGAGTCTGTAGCGGCCGCGGTTGAACTTAAAATCAAAAGAATTTGTTCAAAAGAAACTACGAAAGCGCAGATGCGCTCCTTCGAACGAACGTCGATGGGCTTGGATCATTTCTGGATGAGAATCATTAACTCTCATGGTCCGCAGAACTTTCGCAACTTGTCGCTATTCGTAAAAAAACATACTCATTTTATCGTACGGCAATGCAGCTTGTGACCAGTCAAAGGGATGCCTTCCCGGTCAAACCCCTACCCCTTTTTCCAACGT